>NIPM01001127.1:0-28735 GCA_002738285.1 Holacanthella duospinosa | reverse complement strand
GCTATGGGAACTATCATCTGCTAAAAAACCTTTTACTTTCTAGCAAAACCTTAACTTTAATCATACCACCCATTGGTTCATTAATGAAATTCACTGAAAGAGCTAAACTTTGGTGCATCATTGATTGTTTGTTTCTTAGGCAACTAAACATTTCAGAACAAGGATAGATTTTTGATGTCTTGTCCTCTTTTGATTCGATGTTGTCGTCATCGTCATCGAAATAGTCCCTCCATCATCGTCTCCCTCTGAGCCACCAAAAAAGTTCATTTTATTTTTATTTTTACATGTCCAGCAACAAGACTAACTAACAACACTTACAGGATTTTTTACATTTCTCACACCGTTTCTTTACGCTGTGTCACCTGTCTCCTCAAATTCATGAATTTCAATCAAAGACACAATTTTAGTCGCACTGTCCAAATAATCATTGAAAATGGATCCATCTCATTTCTCAAATTGTAATAAATTAAGTTTATCGTACAGGAGAAACAATAATAAATTATTATTTTATTATTATTATAAATAAGTATTATTATTAATAATACTTATTTTTTAATAGAATTTGAATTAATTTGAAGAAGCAAGTGGAAGAAATACCTCTCGGGTTTTTCTTATTTTAAAATTCTTCAAAAATATTCGGAAAGAGTCAAACAAATTCATTTAAGTTTTCTCCGCATATCTTAAAATTATTATTGGTTCTTCTCATTGAACATAAACATTAAATTTTTGAACATAAAAAGTGTTCCAAATATTTTTAATAATTGAATTTGTTTGGAAACTAAGGTAGCTACGCAATTCAGAGAATAAATGAATATTTTTTACCAAAAAATCAAGACGGGTTATCAACATTCGATGTAAAGAGACATTCTCAGTAAAGATATTATTGAATTTCAGCACTTGAAGTTCACCAATAGCCACAGCACAAACTTAAGGGATTGGTTTAATGTCAGAAAAAATATCATTGGTCAATAACTGTTGATATGTCTTGAGAATAAGATCGAAAACCATCAGGACAATCTGAAATTGTTGAGGTCATTATTCCCGTAGTCGACATTATCGTTCCTATTCCCGAGGCGTTATATGATGATATTTCTTTTAGTGATCACTTTCTCAACAATTCAGTACACAAGCTTAATTTATAAGATCATTTTGTTCTAACAAAACAGTATGGACAAATTAATCATTCTTGACCTATAGAATCTCTTTTTTAATCTCAATTTAAGTTTCTGCCTCTTTGGTTTGAATTTATGTAAGTATCTACAGTAATTTAACTGTCATACGTATGACTGCTAAAAATCTAACGTCAATACAAAATTTGTTGCNTGTAAGTATCTACAGTAATTTAACTGTCATACGTATGACTGCTAAAAATCTAACGTCAATACAAAATTTGTTGCAAGAACTCGAACTTCGAGCCTTTATGTTAGTCCGCTGTTCTGGTTAGCTACATAGCTAAAAATCGTAACTTACAATTAGGTAGAGAAAAAATTTAATTTTTACTTGAGTAGATTATATGAGTATAACATTTAATGATTGGTAAATCATGAGAAATCCCTCCTGTAGAGGTTAACTTGACTGGGGATTAATTTTGTTAGAAAATTTAAACTCAACATTTATCATTGATTAGGAATTTGACAGTGACTATAAAATACGCTTACATCGTCAACTCCATTACCAGTGGTATTATAGAGGTCTAACCGATTAATCAAAATGTACTCTTCAGTGATTTTTGTCTCGATGACTGTAATTACACTTTGCAGTTTCTCCTTTGCCAGATATGTTAAATGGGGGGAAAATCAAAGTTTCACGGTAAATACAGAGGATGCTGGAATGACGAAATCAGAGTNCAGATATGTTAAATGGGGGGAAAATCAAAGTTTCACGGTAAATACAGAGGATGCTGGAATGACGAAATCAGAGTCTATCAAAGGTTCTGAAAGTTTAGGAGGCGTAAGTCAACGTTTTTATAAAAAATTTATACATAATTTCCTAATCCCTATTGTTTAGTTTTGTGTCCTCTCCAATTCTAATTTCTAATATTTTGGCAGTNTTGTGTCCTCTCCAATTCTAATTTCTAATATTTTGGCAGTATATTATGGTGTTTTGGGATGCAAACAATAAACTTTTGATGAAGTGTACCGTATCTCTTTTTAAGAGAGAAGAATGGAAGACAGAAGAGTGAGTAATACTAAACTAATTAATCATTAATTAGAATATACTAGTAATAACCATTTCTGATTTATCTTTTCTAAATTTACAGCAATTTGATAGGTGCATGGATCGACTACAGAAATTGTGAAAATGTGATGAGGGAGAATGTTTCAATAGAGTCGATGAAAATTTTTTTAGATGGGACTAAGGACGTATTACTTTCCAAAAAGGAAGACACAGAAACTCAAGGATTCACAATCAGCGACTGGGTAACTCTGACGGACATCAAGATAGTATATCAGCTAAGCGAGGGTTTTCTTATTGAGATGAAATTTCCTAACCCTGACGATGAGTCAGCTAAGGATTGGATTGAATAATATCAATATAGTCAATCAATATAGTTAAAAAAATAAATAAAAATTTTTAATATTAATTTTTGAAATATTCATTTTCAGTCTAATTCTTTCAGCACTCACGGTTCATCTGTTCAATTGTAGGCTATTCAGCATAGTAGACCTATAAAGAGGTTTCTCAAAGCTAGCCTAGAATCAAAATTTGCAAAAATATTACTCCTCCATAGTCCATATCCGATAATTGAATAATCACAAAAATTTGAAAGAATTTTTGCAAAATTCCAACTCAATCAAATTTAGCTATAATAAAATTTTATAGTAACAGAATTAGAGGTATTTTACCTGCATCGCTTACTTCAGGCTTCGACCTAAAGTCTTTGAAATTTATCGGTCAACTGTATCAGAAATTTCACTATAACTTATTTCGGCTTTAATCAAAATGTACTCTTCAGTGATTTTTGTCTCATTGACTGTAATTACGCTTTGCAGTTTCACCTTTGTCAAATCTGTTCAATGGGTGGAAGAGACAAATTTGAAGCTAACAGAGAATAATGGAATGACGAATTTAGTGCCTATCACGGCTGTTGTCAACAATAAAAAAGTAAGTCAACGTTTTCACAAAAATATTTTATACATAATTGACTGCCGAAGTAATCCCTATTGTNGCAATAAAAAAGTAAGTCAACGTTTTCACAAAAATATTTTATACATAATTGACTGCCGAAGTAATCCCTATTGTTGAGTTTTTGATCTTTTTTTTATACTAATTTCCAATATTTTCACAGTATTCTCTTATGTTTTTTGATAAAAGTGATCATAAATTGATGAGAAGTACCGTATCCGTTTTTAAGAGAACAGAATGGCAGAAAAAAGAAAAGTAATAATAAAGCTAATTAATAATTAATTAGATTATACTAGGAATAACCAATTCTGATTTATCATTTCTAAACTTACAGCAAATTGATAGGTGCATTTATCGACACAGCTGAATGTGTCCTCAAGGTTGAGAAGTCGATAAAAGAAATTTTTGATTTGGTTGACAATGCATTTCTTTGCAAAAATGGAATAAAGATACCACATCAAAAAATCATACTCGACGAGTAGGACACTCTGACGAACATCAAGATAATAGGGGAGCTAAGCAATGGTTTTTCTATTGAAATGATATTTGATAAGTTAAGTAATGATTGGAAATGAGTTATTAATATCAATATTAGTTNTGGTTTTTCTATTGAAATGATATTTGATAAGTTAAGTAATGATTGGAAATGAGTTATTAATATCAATATTAGTTTAAAAAAAAACTTTTGTTAAAATTAATTTTTAGAATATATATTTTCAGTCTAATTCTTTCAATACTAGACAATCTGTTCAATTATAGACTATTGAGTATACAGTGTGTTCAAATAAGGAAGTGAAAATATGACTCCAGAGTTTTAAAAACTCATAAAGTTAGACTTGAAATAATTTTTGATCTAAGAAAAATTAACTAAATTTTCCTAGTAATAACTGTCAGTAATTTCAAAAAGTTCAAAATGTGTGAAATTGTCTGACATACAATCAATTTATGATTTTCTGAAAAATTATTTCTTAAAAATTTTGTCTTCGTATTGGAACGCACTGTATAAATGTATGAAGAGGCTTCTCAAACTTTCCTAGTCAAANTTAAAAATTTTGTCTTCGTATTGGAACGCACTGTATAAATGTATGAAGAGGCTTCTCAAACTTTCCTAGTCAAAATTCCAACAATACTTCTCCCCAATATCGAATTAAAATGAAACTAATTCAAAAAGTTTGGAAGAAGTTTTACAAGGATCCAACTCAATAAATTTCGGCTAAAGTAAAATTTTATATTCCAACAGAATTATAGATATTTTATTTCCATCGCTTTATTTCAGGCTGCGACCTGAGTCTTTAAAATTTATTTAAGGGTCAACTCTATCAGAAATTTCACTGTACTCGATGTCACTATGCATTATTTCGTCTTTATAAACAATAATAATTATTAAGGTTGTTAGGTTGTTAGGTTTATATAAAAATAATTATTATTTTTATTATTAATCTTTAAACTTATTCTTTACATATTACCTAATGTCACCGTGGTGATTTGTCAAACAGAAATCCAATNATTATTAATCTTTAAACTTATTCTTTACATATTACCTAATGTCACCGTGGTGATTTGTCAAACAGAAATCCAATCTCCATTTATTAAATAAAATCGAGTTATAGAAAAATAATTTTAACAAAAATACGCTATGATGAAATTTCCTACAACATTGAATGTAGAAGCTTCTACAATACAATATTGTATCAAATTTTATAGGAATAAGTGGACTTTGTTACGTAAAAGAATTATACCAATAATCGCTTCATTATCATATTTTCACTTATTTTTTAAATTTGTTACTCATGTTTCTTAATTTGTTAATCTACCAATCATGGTAGCTAATAATAGTGTTATTGAATACTTCAATAATTATTACTCCAAAATATTCATTTGGTTAATGAATTTTCAGGGTAATTTTTAGGGTATTTGATTTAATTTTTGGAGGTAGGGATGAATGATGTTGCGTTGGAGGATGGGGCTTGTTATTGGATCTTTAGAAATTGGAATACGACTAAAAGATCATAATAATAAAATTATGATAAAGTTATTATTGCGTTTTGGTGACATTGTTGTAGAATAATCTATCATTTTTTTTTTGTAAAATTTTGTGTACGACTTCTTGTAACAATCGTTTAGTATTGTAAAATAATGACCTCAAAATGGTTGCAATAACACAACCAGCGTCGTTGCGTCCTCAAGAATAGCCAACAATGTTATTAAGTTCTTCAAAATTTAACTACCACCATTCAAGGTATGAGTCATACCTTTTTAATTACTGAAAATCCAATTGTGGAAAAATAGTGTTTTCTTTAGATCAAGGAAGAGGTGATACTCTTCCTAAAACCAAAACCGGAACCAATGAATTTGAAATTTTTCATTTGTTCCCGCCAGTAGGTAGAGACATGATGGTATTGCTCCTTCGACTGCTACTATTGGTGGTTCCGTGTCCGTCTCTCTCTGAAATTTAAAAAAATAGAAACTACCACCAGATTGATTGTTTACTCATGCTCCTTGCAAACAACCTAATCGATTGCACCCCACTCTTCGTAAAAGATCTTACCCATCTCCGAAAATTAACCGAATTTTAATGTTATACTTGGGACTGTCATCACCCTAATAAGCAAAGCGTAAATGAACAATCTAAAATCACCTTTGAAGAATAACTTACATAATTATTCTTGTGGTGGAGCTTTCAGATTCATATTATGGAATATTTAGTATAGGGTGTTTAATCTTTTTTTGCACCCTCTTTCTTGAATTTCATCCTAGCTCCTCCCACCCCATGCTGCTGCCAGCAAAAGAGTGTGAAAAAATGACGTCATGCTTTCTAGGGTGCAATAAAATGTTAAACACCCTGTACTCAAACTTTTAGTTTTTGAATAAATAGATTTAGTGCAGGACGTTTATAAGCACACCCTATATAAGAACATTCGGGTTATAAGAGCAGAGTTTTGCGGGTTTGGTTTGCTCTAATGCATTTAGCATGGTACATTAACGCGTTATAAGAACAACGTATATAAGAGCAAAACGGTTATAAGAACTACCTTTTGCTGTGTAAATTTTGAAGCGGGAGTTGAATATAAGAGCAAAATTCAAATCTCCTAAAAGTACCACTTGAAATCATTTCAGTTGAAATGTCATTCTTGTAAAATCTTTACAAAACTTTAAATAAGAATTAAACAATTGCAATTTTTGACGAAATTGTCGACGATAATTACAGTCGATAACTTTATTTAAGATCTTTACTATAGTATAGATTTTTTTTTTATAAATTTTGAAAAAAAATTTTTTTTTTGCCATATACTTTTTATAAGAACATCCTGCTCTCATAAGCGTTGTAAGAACAAACGGTTATAAGAGCAGCATTTCCAGGCGACGGAGGGCAGCTCTTATAACCGTCGTGCACTGTAATAGATTTTGTTTCAAGCATGTATAACCTTAAAGTTGAAATTTGAGCCTATTTTCTCTATNATTTTGTTTCAAGCATGTATAACCTTAAAGTTGAAATTTGAGCCTATTTTCTCTATATAGAAACATGGATTACTTTACTGCTACCTTCATCAAAAATAACCTTAGTTAGGTCCTCAGCTGTCTAGTTGAGTGGGTCCATGAGAATAGTATTATTTCACAGTATAGGAAAATGTTGAAAATTTAATGAGTTTTGTAATTGTCTTGAGTTTTTACCATTACAACTAAAACCCTTATGGAGCAGAAGTAGAAATTGTACTTTCTCTGATACTTACTTTTTCTATGTACTTTCTCTTAACACGTGGACACTCATCACAGAATTGTTACGAATATCCAATCTACCAAAACNCTTTTTCTATGTACTTTCTCTTAACACGTGGACACTCATCACAGAATTGTTACGAATATCCAATCTACCAAAACAAATTGAATTAACCAAAGGAATAAAATCTAAGCACTGGCACAATTACTTCAAGTAAGTAGTGAATAGACTTTTTCACATCTGTCTCATCGTCTGTGTATTCATTGTTCCGTATTTTCACTTTTTTTTATTGAAATCTATTCTACATCTGACACATCAGCCATGTATCCCTCAGACCTAAGTAAATAAGTCACCGTCATTGCATTTTTGCGAGTGTCCCTGTCTTATTAGAGCAGATCATATTTACGCAACCTGGACAAAAATATACACTACTAAATAAGTTAAATTCTACAAAAATCTATTTTTTTATTACACAAATTCAATACCTAAAGTTTCTATTGTGGGTAATCACTTCATTATGGTCTATCTCTTTGCCATTCTCAACACATTAAAGTGGGAGTGTANAGTTTCTATTGTGGGTAATCACTTCATTATGGTCTATCTCTTTGCCATTCTCAACACATTAAAGTGGGAGTGTAACAGTCACGACTCACCAACACGACTATTGGTAGTCCATCAGGAATAGTCATACAGTTAAGCTCACACATCTTGNAACAGTCACGACTCACCAACACGACTATTGGTAGTCCATCAGGAATAGTCATACAGTTAAGCTCACACATCTTGACAAAATTATTAATTTACTAATTAATAATAAATACTTGTTATGTAACTTTCACTTTTGTAAGCTTTGGGATTCTCTCTACCTTTTGTGACAAAACTGTGTGTCAGTTTAAATCTTCTCAAACTTTGTCCTTTAACACGGACTCATTATTGTCAAACTTCGTGTTAAAATTTATAAAAAACTTTATTTAATTTTTAAATAATTACAATTGAAATAAAGTAAATGTGTAGAATATTTTGTATTGTTCAGGACCTTCAAAATCAAGGATTGATTGTCGGCATGACTGGGGGATGATGTCAACGATGGTGAGGCATTGAAAGGGCAGATATTTGGATTGGCAAGGGAAAAATAGAACACGGACGTTTGTCCGGAAGCCACTGACATGATTCTTGTAAATGACGACTTCAAGACAAATGTGTATGAATAGTTCCACAAAACTTTATTTTTAAATATAAAGTTTGAAAAACTGATCAAATTCATTTTGTTACCTTCTAGAGCGGTGATTGAAGAAGTGAAAGGTATCTTCGACAACATTTAAAACTTTGTTCGATTTCAGTTGAACACAAGTAATCTACGTTGTCGTTTCTCATTATTTTGGCTACATTGATGGATATTCCGAACGCATTCAATTATGTAAGATGTTGTGAATCAATATCAATATGGACGGTCCGCCAGACCAGAAGTAAGACAACCATTTTTGTTAAATTGCAATGATGAACTCTGCTAATTAATTTCTGGTTTTAATGTTTTTCAGTAATTCAATAATTGTTCTANGTTAAATTGCAATGATGAACTCTGCTAATTAATTTCTGGTTTTAATGTTTTTCAGTAATTCAATAATTGTTCTATTTTTAAAGTATACCTCAGTAAAGTCGATGAAAGTAGGAACCCAGTGACACATTTGACGAAGAATCTTCGACTCACAGTCACACATGCTCACGGATTTTCTTGTTTTCTTTAGGAAAGATTTACGAGTACATTTGTTTCACTTATTACGGTGAGGAAATACTTTTGGAAATTTTGTCACAAATGATCGAATTTTTTCTATTTTTTTTTTGTACAATTCTATTGTGCTTTTATACTTACAACTTTTTCATATAGTTTTGTTTACCAGAATTATTCGATCAGATACTTACTTGACACCATTGAGATTTTAATGCATTGTCTTATCCCTGCAAGGATTTCTACAATTTGAATAAAACTGAACAGGAAAAAACACTTGAATTAGAATTCTCANTGTCTTATCCCTGCAAGGATTTCTACAATTTGAATAAAACTGAACAGGAAAAAACACTTGAATTAGAATTCTCACGGGAATCAATTGGAAAATTGAGGTAATTTTCTATCAACTTATTTAGCTTAACTAAAATTGAGTAAATTTTTCCAAATATTTAGGTTGGGAGTGCAACTTGAAGGTGCAATGGAGTCAATGAAGGTTTTTGGATTTTCTGCTAAGGATTTGGATGAAGTGAAAACCATTTTTGTGGGTATAAATATGCAATACATCTTATTAGGACTAGCAATGTTTGTTGCATCTGTTCATGTATGAAATATNTTTGTGGGTATAAATATGCAATACATCTTATTAGGACTAGCAATGTTTGTTGCATCTGTTCATGTATGAAATATATTTTATAGAGAAACCTAAACTTAAGTTATTTTTAGGGTTGCCCCGAATAGTGGTATTCGTAAAAATTACGAATACCATAATATGAATATTCGTATTCGAAATGAAATCGAATACGAATAGTTCGTACGAATATTCGCCGAATATTCGAAAGCACATGCGCGTTGGGTGTCTCTCGACTCGTCTTAAACAGCTTGTTCAATTAGTCGCTTCAAAAACTACTGCTATTTATTATTTACATCAATTCATTGTATTTACTTTGATTTCCGTACATAACTGGAAAGCTAGCTTTTAATTAACTTAGTGTGCTTTAAAAATTGTGACTTTCGAAATAAGTGTAGGCATGTCAAAACCTATAGAGATTGACTTGGAGACTGAGGATGACAATGATGGTAAGTTTTATGACTTTTTTAAATGTTAAAATTTTAAAATGATATCCAATTCACTTTTGATAGAATGACTTGACTTTTTCAACTCATGGGAGTACGGGCTCATCCTCCACAGTTAAAAAAAAGTCTTCAATATGGAAATATTTCACCGAATTCGATAATGGTTCCAAAGCAAAGTGTAACAACTGTTCTAAATCACTTTCACGCGGTGTGAAGACAGGAAATCGTACAAATTCTGCAATGGTAAACCATCTAAAAATTCATAAGAATGAGTACGACCAATACATCACTTTACCTTACCCAGCACATCCAAGAACCCGGGTACTCAAGTGACATTGAGTCAAACTATTCAAACACGGAAACCATGGGATATTCATGACGCAAAATCTGAGGAGCTTCACACAGTAATAGGAGAGATGATTGCTGTCGGTAATTATCCCATTAGTATGGTGGAGGAAATTGGATTCCGGCGAGTTATGAAGAAGGCGGAGCCTCGCTACTCTGTAAGTTAAAGTGTTTTATGCTTAAAAAAAACTATTAGGACTGATGAGTGGAAGCAGTATTAATAGGGACAGGAATTGTACACATTGTACTCGAGGGGGTACGGTACTTATAATTTTTTAAATTGTTGATTTTTTTAGGTCCCAGGGAGAACATTCTTTACAACAAAAGTCCTTCCAGATATTCATTCCAAATGCGTCGCTGCAATTCAAAATCGAATTCCAATGGCAAAGTTTTTGTCTTTTACCACAGATATTTGGACAACAAAGCACAGCAACGAAAGCTTCATCAGTCTCACAGCTCATTGGCTGAAAGATGACTTCACTTATCAACACGCTGCTTTATCGTCGTCAAATTTTCCAGGCTCGCACACTGGAGAAGCAATATGTCAAAAAATTAAATACCTTCTTGAACAATGGAAAATTTCTAAGACAAGAGTACACTTGATTTTGAGAGACAACGCTCCAAATATGGTGAAAGGTATAGAAAACACTGGAATCTCTCCTACAGGCTGCTTTCTCCATTCCCTTCAACTTTCGATTCAAGATTCCCTCGGAAGTCAGCGNCCTACAGGCTGCTTTCTCCATTCCCTTCAACTTTCGATTCAAGATTCCCTCGGAAGTCAGCGAGCAATCACAGATACGATCTCGATGAGTAGAAAAATTGTTACTCATTTTAATCACTCTTCTGTTGCTACTAATAGACTCCGCGCTATACAGAAAGAATTTAATTTGGAAGTTCAGAAGCTTGTACAAGATGTCCCGACATATTGGAACTCGTGTTATTACATGCTAAATCGTCTTTTGAAACAAAAAGCTGCCATCACCTATTTTTCAGCGGAAGAGGCAGGGATTGTGAATTTGACCCAAAATCAATGGTATTTATTGGAAGGAATACTTTCTCTTCTTCAACCTTTTGAAGAAATAACAAAAATCATCAGTGAGTCAGAATCAATAATTTCAGAAGTACTTCCGTGTCTTATGACCCTCACACATTATTTGGAAAAGGATCACCCTAAGCATTTCGGAGTAGGGACACTGAAAGAAACTCTTAAAGTTAAATACATCTTATTAGGACTAACAATGTTTGTTGCATCTGTTCATGTATGAAATATTTTTTATAGAGAAACTTAAACTTAAGTTATTCTACAAACTAACATTCTTTTTTGAAACAGCTACTGTTTGATTTTCTGACTTACTATTGAGGCAACGAAAAATTTTAAGCACTGTGAAATTATCCAAAGTTTCTTCTAATTAAATAGTTTCGTCTCTTTGCTATCATTATCAGAATGCCAACGGCTCATCGCATGGCTTGGTTTTGTGATGACATTGTCTTTCTCAACTACCTCTACCAAAGATGGTGAAAAATTCAACTTTTTTTTTTCGTTATGAAAGTTCGCATTCTTCAATCTATTCCATGCTCGTAAGTTGTACTCTGTGGATAAGGCACGATTAAATGCTAGATGCTGGTTGTGAGTTTGAAGTTGATATCAACGGAGATAAAGTAATGAAAATAGCAGACTCGGCAGAGATGAACGCAGAGACGAAGATGAAAGGGTGATCCGCGATTAATGTAAAATGTGTTACAGAAACCTTAACCAATTTTATTATAAAAATTTTTTTGCTAAATCTAGCAATATCTGAGATACTAAAATTGTCGGTGATACTACATTTTTTAAATTCATGGCTCTAATTATTTTCGATAAAGGAATGTTTAGTGGTGCTGATATATACGCACACAAAATTTTTTTGATCCATAACTACACATAGTCTTCTAGTTATAATTCGAATTAAATCACCGCACATAATATCACATAGTTTTTTTTGTCAATGCCGGATAATATTTAGAAATTTCACACATAAAATGGGCGTCTTTGTGGCAATGCCTCTTTTTTATTAGTTCACAGGAAAGGGTTAATAAGAGTGATTAGGAACCAGAAAAGACGACAAAGACATTAATCTTAATTAAATACAAATACACTGGTCACTTGCATTCTTTATTTAAATTGGACAAGAAAGTTCTATGATTAATTAGTTACACTTAGGTAATTTAGATTTAATTAAATTAATTTATCGACAATAAGAATTATTCTAATTAGAGTTAAATTCTGACACATTCACTTTTTTTTGACATATTGAATTTCTTGATTATTTACAATCATTCTAAATTCAAATTATCTACATCCAGGAGTGAGATTACACAAGTATGAAACCCCAACCAAGTTTTTGACTTCCGGAAACTCTTTTACACGAAGCGGTTTTGTATTCTACCTTCTTTGTTATGTCTAAAAGCTTATTGTCTTGTGATACACAATTCAACTTTACCCAAGCATTAGCTGTGGCACTAGTTTCCAACTTTTTAACTCCAGACATGTCCTTTTGAGGTAAACCATTAAGTTCTTCAGGTTCCAGGTTAATTTCTATGTCGAATTCGCCTGTTACTTTATCGAATATCGTTGATTCATTCTGTATCTTCGTATAAAGAATTATACCAATTTCTGCCGTACTGTAAGCAGAAAAAAAAATCAAATAAATCAGAACTAGTTTTTATTTGATTACGAATAATAAGCACAAGTAGCACACCCTTTAACACTCCGTTGACCTAGATAATTGGTGAATTTCAGTCTCAAAATTTATGTTTTGATTGAAATTAAAAACTAATATAATATGGACGAAAAATTCGTTAAGTAAATTAAAAAAAAAATTCACTCAATTCATTTTATCATTCAAATCTGGCTCAAAATTTGAGCTGAATAGAAAATTGAACCAAGAAAAGAATTTTTTATTTTCAGTGTTTTACACTCAACGTCGCTGAAGAGTTGATTAAGATTTTTTCATAACAGTAGTGGTTATTTAGAATCTAATTTTAGTAAACTTTAAATTCTGCCTATAATTTTATAATCTAAACATTAACCGAAAACTAATAGTCTTATACTTAGGTGTCCCGTTAAGTGATAGCAATAATTCAATCACTGTGTCATACTTCCTCCGTACGTATTAGTTAAACTTGATAAATTATGATAGAACCTTGTGGAAGTGTTTTAATAATTTTTAGATGATGGATCATGGGTTTTACATAATGAGACCCTTGATTATAAAACTTTATGATAACTTACGCTCGTTCGAATGTGGCCGGTATATAGGGAGCAGCTCGACCCTTAAATGTTTTGGTCCAGTAGAGGCGAGTAACATATTTCTTGTAAACCTTTTTTTCTTTTTTTGTTCCTTCACCTCTTTGGATGTCTTGTGTTTTTACTTCTTGTGCTGGTTTTTGAATTCTTATTGTAAACTACCGAAGTCATAAAAATTGGTAATTAGTAAAAAATTACATCCTCGTTACTAAAAAAAGCGTCTATTCTNTAAACTACCGAAGTCATAAAAATTGGTAATTAGTAAAAAATTACATCCTCGTTACTAAAAAAAGCGTCTATTCTAATTTTCTATTCCACTCCTGCCTTTCCATTATTTACTAAATTCAGCTTAACCCTGTAAGATTACAGACGAGTGAAACTGCTTTACAGTCGTCCTCTTTGCTGGAGAAAGTTTTAGGCTAGTCCATTTGTCAAGAAAGTTTAGTTTTCCCTTCGCCAGAAAAATATTTTTTGTTCCAAATAAAATTTTTATAATGTAGGAGCATTCAAACGTAGAAAGGCTGTTTTTTTAACAAGTAACTTTATGAAAGAGTCAAAAGTTATGATTTAATCAAAATCAAGTATTTTCTTAATAACTTTTTACAAAAGTGTCTCAGAACTAGTATGTTCGATCAAAAATATTTGATTTCCAGTAAATCATAAATAATTTTTGATTCTTCAAACTTGGACACTTGATTTCTTCTACGATTTTCTTATTTTTGTGTAATATCTACTCATTTGAACCGAAAAAAAAATTTCAGAGAAAGAATATAAAGGTGTTATAATCTAATACACACTCCCTAATGCCAATGAAGCCAGTGAAGCTTATCAATTAATAAAAATGCTAATTTATAAAGGAAGACAAAAAAAATTCAAGTTTTCAATTCTAAGCAGTTACTATTACTATTCTGAATTAAGAAAATTAAAAAAAAAATTTATGGAACGGTTTATCTGGGGGCTCCTTATCTTCTTAAANTACTATTCTGAATTAAGAAAATTAAAAAAAAAATTTATGGAACGGTTTATCTGGGGGCTCCTTATCTTCTTAAATTAAGTAATCTGGAATGTATTGCAGAATATTTTATGGTAATTGGTTTAATACTTCTTGAGTTACTAGAGATAACGTGTCCGAAAATGGAGAAAAAAAGCAACTTATTCCAACAATTACCAGTAGTTTAAAAAATTAAATGGAGAAAATGTGGAAAAATGACGTCATCCTTTACCTGTGGTTGAAAAAGTGAAATACAATGTTGCAATATTATTTTTCAAGCTGAGGTGGGCGCATTTTACTTAGTCTTAGACAATTGATATTGCAACAACGCAATTTCAAAAGTTCAACAACAGGGAACCCTATGAATACCATTCCATTATTTAAAAAGTTCAACTTCCGGTCAGTAAAATTCTGCTGTCGAACGGTACATACCGGGTTTTAAACCATTTATTTGAAACCCTCTATTGTTTTAGCTTTAATTTGACATACGTCTCTTTTGCTCGTATGGACGATATCTTCACCATCACCTCCGCGTAGGACCTTTCCATCACAACTGAATAAGATGGTGTACGGCAGAGCACTTGCAGTGAAGTAGAATGTACAAAGTGTCATNACCTTTCCATCACAACTGAATAAGATGGTGTACGGCAGAGCACTTGCAGTGAAGTAGAATGTACAAAGTGTCATGAGAATTGGCAGAAGAATCTGTATTGAGAACATTTTATCACCTCCAACTATGCTGAAACAAATGACACAGGAGAAGGACTACTTGGCCTAATGATCTCACTAACTAAAACATAATTTCCAGGAGAAGTCATATTTATACAAATGATTTTCAATGAGTTAATTATCAAGGATTCGTGATGTAAGTTGTTCTGGAATTGGAAAAACATGCAACACCTTCTCACAAAACAAAAATTTGTAAACAGTTTGTTTTGTTAGAGGGAGAAATTCCGCGACATGACGAGATTCTAAGATAACTGTTTTTATATTCACCTGGCTGTTACAAAAAAAGTCAAGATATTATAGTATAATCTTGGTATTTTTCAGACTTATTTGTCAGGTCAGTTTTTCAAGTGCTTTGTTTGAAATTTCGTTTAAATAGTTTGTTTATATTGTCTTTGTTTAGTTTTTAAGGTGTTTGCAGTGCCATCATTGAAATTTTTAGGTTAATCGCATGATTATTATTATCCATATCACCATTTTGGTGGTCCCTCAGCCCAACTGTCCTGCTGGAGACTAGGTTTTCAGTTACAGTGGAATTCGTTTAATGTCGCTCCCAAGCGAGTAAAATTTTTGGTGATTATAAAGCGAAGGTGACAGAAAGCGATATAGGCAAATTTTTAATTTTGGAGTTTAACTAGGTCTTTAGTGACAAAAGTCGGATTTGTGAATTTTAGCTTACCTGTTAATTTTACTATCACAGAGTGTTCAAAATTACATAAGGTCATGTGTGGTATATGTGAAATTTTTTGTCACCTTTCTGAGTTTGACTCAAAAAATATATGGGAATAAAGGTTTTTTTGACCTAAAATAATTTTTTGACAAAATTGATTCAAAATACGATTCTCTATCGCTGTATGCTTTTTATTCAATTAATTCATCTGTTCGGACGCCTGGAGCGATTTATTTGCATATGCGAAACTACTTTCGCAATTACCAACAAAAGTGTGCTAATTGTGAAAACTAGGTGTGGTAATTGTGAAAAGTTAGATAGAATTAATTTACGGTCATTCCAACTTAAACTTTATTCATAAGATGATAGAGAAAATCATACTGATGTTGATAGTGAAAACTAGAACATGATACGCTTTTCTGGCTATTTATGGGAACCTTCTAAGTATTTATGGAAACCTCCAAAAATTAATGGTTGAAATATTTTGAAACCCTATCTTTTAGCATGTCTTTCCTCGTCCCTTGGATTATTGAGAATTTTGAGTACAAAACTCAAGTCGTTGAGCCCATGCCAAAAGCATTGGGATTGAAAATTTCACAATTGCCACACATTTGAGGATTTTGTGTGGTAATTGTGAAACTCGAATAATTAATTCAAAATTTGATAAATTAATAATTTTAAATTGGAAAGTCAATCTAGTACTCCTAGTCTATCGATTGAAAAAAGCTTAAAAAACTTACAATGGATTCAGCAGTTCAGTGCCCAACTTTGTAATTGCGTTTTGGATCTCTTCAGTAATAATAATATATCGAAAGAATAGGACTTAGTGTTGGTTAGGTTGATGGGTTGTTGACGTAGAGTCTTGTAAAATAATATCAATGTGGTTAAAGTTTTTTAGAATTTAGGGTTTATTTTTAGTCTTACAATGGGGTGAACAATCTGCTGTTTAATCTAAACTGACATTGAAACGGATTATTTGATATTTGTCTTGAATTCAATTCAATTCAATAAGGGTCGTAGGGATGCATTTGCAAGTTATTCGGGTGAGTTGTTGTTACAAAATTTCATGACTTTTGACACAAAATGCTATCGGAAACAATTTTTGTCATCTTGCGCAAGATTCTTATAATCTAAGGATGCACATGAATTTTGAAATCGATCATGTTAAGCGTGAATAAAGAAGATTTATGACTCTCTGAACAATTTTTAAACAGACCTAAACATTATTGGGAAACTCGTGACGTTTGGATGTCATTAATTGGTTTGCGCTGGGACCTTACAACTTCTGTAGATTTACCGAATTTTCTTCTTAAGCTTGCTCAGCGACTCATCAATCATCTAAATGCCAAATTTTATCAAAATCTGACAAGTTCTCTTGGACAAAGTTTAATTGTTCCATGTCTTTCAAATTATGCAAAATAAGGGAGTGGTTCTTTTTTGGAACGATGGAGCTGCTACTTCATACAACAATCTTAAGCAAAATTTCCAAAAAAGATAAAAAGTCAGTTAAAGTTTGCTTTCCTACGTGATCTCACTACAATGTAAATCCAATCTTAAATTCACCTGAAATCAAATATTAGGGAGGTATGTTTCCTCGAAAGATTTAAAAAATATGTTTTGCTCTTTTCGCTTCCTACCTTATGCGATTTGTAACATTATGCTAATTCATATGTCTAACCTTCAATTTATGCATTAGGTAAAATAATATCATTTTTTCACAGAAGGCGCACGTAGGCAAGGCGCACGTAGAGGTGTTCGTAAGCCATTGGTGTTGTTTCCATTATAATCGAGCATATGAGATTTCTCGCTCTTAACTTTTTTTCTCTAACTCATTCATTGGCACTTACAACATCGCAGATTTGACTGCGTCGTGAATTTTATACCAGTTAAGCACATCTCACTCTCCAATTCTATATGAATTTTAATAATTGCAATTATACATAGTGTTGCATCTACCTATAGATGCAATATGAGTTTAACAGAAATTATTGTCTCAAGTTTTCTGTTTATCTCATCCTTAGCGCGGATAGGAAGGATTCCATGGTTTTGAAAAGTCAAATTTTTTTGAATTCTTGAAATTTAAGTTTATTGTTTAAAAGTAATTTTAATTTTGTAAATTGATAAAGTTCTTCTGATTAGTGTTCCGCTCCCTCTCAGTAAAAGTGAATCAAAAGTTAAGGTAAAAGAAAGTGAAACACTAATTAATATTAATCGTTTTTGATTTTATAAAATTAGAATTACTTTCTAATTAATGAAATTAATTAAAGAAGGTGCAGATAAGGAGTTAAGAGAAGGACAGGTTCATACGAAGGATTTTAAGATTGGATTCAAGCCTTTGGTAAGCAAGTAATTTTTTTTAATTTTTTAACATTGAATTTCTCATCTAGAAATATTTTAGTTTTGTTAGGATTTCCATTCTCGTAAGAGACAAAATGACTTTTAAAGCTTTAATTTACAGCAATGAAAGTTGCTGTAAATTGTTAGGGGAGTAACTTTTCCCTACGACATTTTTTTCTGTGGTCATGCGTTTACGTCAAAGGTAATAAGTTTGAACACAATTTTCACATAAAATAAAAAACACGTGTGGCCAGAATCGGTGGCCATAGAAAAAAATATCATAGGAAAAAGTTACGCCTGTAACTGTTTGCAGCTACTTTTTGTAGAGGATATTTTGTGGGTTGTTAGAGAATGGAAGTTTTCAAAACAAATTAGAAAAATTTTGGGATGGGAGATTCTAATGTTAAAAAAGTTAGAATAATTCTTTGCGTACGCAAAGCTCTAATCCTGACTCTTTACACGATGAGAGTCGACTCGAAGTCATGACATGACTACTTGATTTTTGGGAGTCAAATCTAAAAGTCAGAGTCATGACTCCGACACCAGAGTCACATGATACAAAACATGGAAAACCGGTTAGGAGAATCTGATTTTTTTTTTACTTATCGGTGGAAGTAGATAAGAAAACATGGAAAATTAGTCCGCTATGCTCACTTGCGCTTATTGGTAAAGTCAGGATTCCCAGTCATAAATTACTCCCAAACGCGAAGGTCATCAAATAATTTCCAACTTTCAAAACGCTTTGGAGTCAGATTCATTGAGAACACTATTATAAATTATTAAAACATAAACATATAATAACTTTTATTCATAAATATGGTCCTCTACTGAATTCAAATTTTAAACTTTTCTATACCCAACTACGGTGGGCTACCTAGTGTCACAGATGGAAAGAAAAATTAATTTAAACATTCGCGGCGAGTTGGAAGAAATTTGAAAATATGAGACAAAAATTTCTGTTAACTCATATTGCATCTTATAGGTATGCATCTACAGTATGTTCCACATTAAAGTTTACTATGCTTTCTTCGCCTTTCCCCAAAAATGGCCAAGGTGACTTAATACGCACATAGAATCAAAAAGTGGAGGGAACTTAGCCAACATGCAACAAATCAACAACAGCTGAAAAGTTAGGGAGCGGGTTGAGCAATTAGTATTTATTTCATGTAATCACTAGGTCAACCATTGATTGATTGATCCATAGTGATAAGACGATTGACCAGGATTGACCTAACAAAACTTAATAAGATCTAGAAAATAACTCACCGAAGGTTCGTTTTCATAATTTTCTGATAATGAAGTTAATTAATTTTACACTCTGAAGATTAGGTTGTTAATGTAAGTTTTCCTTCAGAACTCATCATTGCAGATTAAGAGGACGTGATGGACCACCACTGTCCTTGGCTAAGAGAAAAGTTTGCGACCTAAATTGAAATGCACGTAACTAAGCACTAATTTTTAATTGTTAGTTTTGTTCTTTTTCCTTTGCCTTAAAGTGTAAAGTGAATGTTATATAATTTCGAGAAATTAAAAAAAGTATAGATGTGAAATTCAAACAATGATAGCAAAGTTGCGATTAAAAGAAGTAAACTTCCATGTGTGGGATTGGAATCGGTGACTCAAGATGAAATATGAAATTAGGCAAAGTGACATAAGGCGACCTGTTTTTACATTTAAGTGCATGAACATCCACCGGGAATTTTAAAATTGGTGATACAAAGAGACTTGTGATATAAGAAGAGGTGAAATTAAACGAGTTTCACTGTATTTGTCTTGCTTGTTTTGACATTTTAATTATTTTTTTTTTATATAGGGTTCCAAAATTTAAATTAAAAAAATATTTATATTCTATGTAAAGTCTAAAGATTTTTCAGATTCTGAATCGCAGCAACATAATTCGACATATTAGAAAGTCCGATGTAAAATAGTGCAGAATTTATTATCATTATTTAGACCAAACTAATTACTAATTGTTGAAATCTGGCTTTCAAAATCTTTCTAGAAGAGTACACATTAATTTATTATAAATTTGAGAATTGAGACGTACACCATGAATAAGAATACAAATTCCAATAATCTTAAGGCGGTCGATGTGTTGCAAACGGCACACGCCACATGCCATCATAAAATTTTAGTTCTAGAATCTATGTGAGCGTGAAATAAAATCCACTTTGTTCTGCGCATGTCCATTCGTATTATGACCTAAATGATCTGATTTACAGAACTTATTTACAAATTTAGAAATTTTTGTTCTTATCATTNCATTCGTATTATGACCTAAATGATCTGATTTACAGAACTTATTTACAAATTTAGAAATTTTTGTTCTTATCATTGCCGTCATGCCCATCCAGAAACAAACAATTTTCATATCAACGCTCGATCACCGTTGTATTTAATCTACAATGACAGAAGTTACTCTAAAATGTTACGTTTCACAAGCTTCATCACTAATCAACACTGTGTAGGGATGGGCAGAGACTTTTAGCAGTAACTGTCCTAAATCGAATAAATTAAAAACCTTGTCAAATAAATGTCGCCAAGGTGGGTAAAACAAAAAATCTTTTGAAGAATTTTTTTGTTGCCCACATACACAGTCTAAAACCGGAAGCGGTCATAACACTGACTTTATATCCTGTTGAATATTTTCAATTCATCGATACCAATATTATTGGTTGGGATTGAAGAAAATAACATTCTTAGGAATAGCATGAAGATAACCAAGGCAAGGCTGCAGTTAGTAACAGGAATTAAAATTAGTAAACAGAGAAAACGTTAATTACATAACAATTGCTTACGAAACTTTTTCCTTCTTACAGTTTCGTTAGTTTAAATCTTATATTTCATTAATATGTTATCCTAATAATGTAGTATTCAAGACATCAATATCATACTTGAAATAATTTTTTAACTTATTTAATCAAATTTCAATTGTTATAAAATTGATTTAGTATTGTTACATTTGAGGGTGTGGTTTCTTAGTGGACNTCAAATTTCAATTGTTATAAAATTGATTTAGTATTGTTACATTTGAGGGTGTGGTTTCTTAGTGGACACATGTAGTATAAGAATTGGACTACATAGACTAAGGGTCTACCAATAGCTTGCGTGGATTTGCGTGAGATTAAGGTTCCTCTTTTACAGAATCTCACTCAAGTGAGATGGGCTTAGTGACTCTAACCAATGAGAGAGGATACAATTTCGTTAAATCTCTCTCGGTTTTTACACAAACACACAAATCCACGCAAGCTATTGGTAGACCCCTACTATATCATATCCAANAATCTCTCTCGGTTTTTACACAAACACACAAATCCACGCAAGCTATTGGTAGACCCCTACTATATCATATCCAATGTCACACAGTTTATACAAGAGTACAGAAGTAGTATTTATTTTCTTTATTTCGGATGGTCACTTTATAAAACCGCGGACGGTGATTAGGGGAACGTCTTCGCGTGGTTAGGTCACAATTGACGGTNCGGATGGTCACTTTATAAAACCGCGGACGGTGATTAGGGGAACGTCTTCGCGTGGTTAGGTCACAATTGACGGTGGGACAATTTCACTGTTTGTTCGACTGCTGTTGTGGGAAATTAAAAAAAAAANCGGATGGTCACTTTATAAAACAGCGGACGGTGATTAGGGGAACGTCTTCGCGTGGTTAGGTCACAATTGACGGTAGGACAATTTCACTGTTTGTTCGACTGCTGTTGTGGGAAATTAAAAAAAAAAAAGTTTTAGGCAGATTGATTCTTTACTCCTTCATGTAAACTACCTAATCGAGCGGTCCCCACGTACCCAGCCTAAATAAAAGACCTTACCCTTCTCAGAAAAGTGTCTAAATTCNAACCTAATCGAGCGGTCCCCACGTACCCAGCCTAAATAAAAGACCTTACCCTTCTCAGAAAAGTGTCTAAATTCATCATCTTTATTTAATTACTTTATAAAGCGTACCGACAATGTACTGAAATTTGTGACGCCACTGCTGAAAAAGGGTCGATTGATTCTCAGAAATTAAATAACATTTTAATTGTTATTTTATGTCGGAAATTGTTATTTCATGTAATAAAATTTGTATTATTTACTTTTGTAAAAGTTANTTTATGTCGGAAATTGTTATTTCATGTAATAAAATTTGTATTATTTACTTTTGTAAAAGTTAGGGGAAATAATACCACATAATTCTAGTTAAGCGCTCGGATCTAAAGTGTCGAATAATGTTGTGTCACTACTAAAAAATTATGGTAGAAAAAACGCCGTCATCANTTTATGTCGGAAATTGTTATTTCATGTAATAAAATTTGTATTATTTACTTTTGTAAAAGTTAGGGGAAATAATATCACATAATTCTAGTGAAGCGCTCGGATCTAAACTGTCGAATAATGTTGTGTCACTACTAAAAAATTATGGTAGAAAAAACGCCGTCATCAACGGTAATGTACTCTTTTACTGTGAGTAAAGACTTCTTTCCTTCCCACCAACTATCATAACCTTACAAAACTGATTTCGCTTAACGCTAGAATTTCTGTAATATGGAGAACTCCCTACATTCCTCGACAAAAATTAAATAAATCACGATGCTCAGTTAATGAGAGTCAATACGTATACTTACTCGCTTTTCTGACCTATTCCAATCAATTGAACTCGACCAACATCCGTCAACATTTTTTGTTCCGATTTTACTGTATCGGCAACCAACAACCCCACTCGAGGCCCCATCTGTGTATCTGACTCTCCTCATCTCCCATGTTTAAGATTTTTTACTTTCTGATGTATTGGACTTGTCTCTTGCGTCAGGGAACTCAGAGTCACTTCAGTGTCATCATTGACCATGTAGTCCATCAACTCTCCCATGAGACACAGTTGCAGAAGTGCGGTTGCGGGCCGCAACCGCAACTTCGAGTACAGTATTTCGAGCCGCAACTCCGCACCCGCAACTTTTGAGCTTTGATGCCCGCAACTCCGCAACCCGCACTCTTGTATTTTAATACTTCCACTAGAACGCCGCAACCGCAACTTTAAATTTTAAAATTTTTGCCGCAACGCCGCATTCGCAATTTTGGATTCAAAATTTCCCGCAACCGCAACCAACACGTAACCAGAATTCCCGCAACTTTTCCGCAACTTTTTCGCAACTTTCGACAAAATTATAAAAGAAATGTTCCTATAACATTTAAAGCGAATTTAGAGCATAAAAATAGTCTTTCAATTTTATTTATTCAATTTCAATATGCAAGAGTTAAATACAACAATCCATTAATTCAAATTTTGGTTTGCTTAGTTAAAGCAATTAATTGTAAGTGAGCGTTACACAAACTTAATTTCAGATTTGAAATTGATGTGTCAAGTTTTAACAAAATCTAAATTGAGAAATAAAAGGATTGTTTACATATTAAATAAAGCCAATTTTGAAGTTGTGCCTTACGCCAAAATAAGGAATCCTTATCTTGTCATTGCGGATTTACAGGTCATACTCAACAGGAGCGTTTGAGATTGCAAAGACAAACTCAACGCCACACCGCACATGGGACTTTTCCCCTTGATAAATAATTTGAATTTGAATGGCGCGACGCTCTTTTACTAGGTCCTCTGTAACACAGGTGTTCACGAACTAAATTTTGGTTTCAGTTTCGAGTTTACTGAAGTTAGATCTGTGGTTATACAAAGCCGCTTTACAACTTCACATATTTGACCAACACAACCGAGCCCATCCCAAGTCAGGGCATAATAGTTGCGCACAATATCAAACTATTTCCCGCAACTACTTCACAGAGATCGCAACTCCGCATTTTCAGCTGTTGTTTCTGACACCCGCAACTCCGCAACCGCAACTTTTGCATTTTACGTCCCGCAACGCCGCAACCGCAACTTTTGCAAGTTCCATAATTGGCCGCAACGCAGCAACCGCAACTTTTATAATTCTCAATTTGGCCGCAACTCCGCATTCGCAATTTTCGTTATTCTGCTCCGCAACTCCGCAACCGCAACTCGCAACCTGCCGCAACCTAGTTGCGAAATGGTTGCGATTCTGCAACTGTGCATGAGACTCAGACTTGGTTCAACAATCTCTTCAATCAAGCTGATTTCTGACTCAGGGACAAGAACACTGGAACGAACACACAAAGAGCTAAATGTTGAGTCAAAGTTCCAATAAGTAATAACCTTAGAGGTTTAGGGTTCGAGTTCGTACCTAATAATTTTATCTGCGTTCCGCACGCGCTAATTTAAATTTACGACTAGAGTTTGAGTAATAACACCCGCTTTGTCATTGTTGAGCCCTCTGGAGTGAGGTGAATGAACCATATGACTGAGCTACAACACTTAATAGTGACCGTCGAGCTATAAACCGTGACTTTCGTACGCTGGTTGGGAGTCCTTCCCTGTCATTCTTTTTACATATGAGCTAACCAATTATAAAATTTTGAAGTCATGTGAGTAACTTTGTGCAAATCCACTTGTCATTTCTCTGGGTCAACTGAACTAAGCAAAATAGACTAGCCAATGAGAGACATTCATTTGGTTCACTGATGAAATTGATTGGAGTTAACCACAAGCATCAATAAATCAGTGTAGTTTTAACACAAACTGAATGGGTTTATCTAAGGTGTCGTTTGAGAAATAATATCATTGGTCGATAACTAACGATGTGTCTTGAGAATAAGGTCGAAAACCATCTGGGCAGTTCTAATTATTCAGTTCATTATTCCCGTAGTCATCGTTCCATGACATTATCATTTCTATTTCCAAGTATGATATGATCATATTTCTTTTGGTGATCACTTTCTCGAGAATTCAGTGCACACGAGCTTAACTTCTTAGGTTATTTTGTTCTAATAAAACAATACGAATCAGTTAATCATTTTTCACCTATAGCATCAAATTTTTTTACCTTACTTGCACTCAATTTAAGCTCCTGTGTTTATGATCTGAGTACACGTAAGCATCGACAGTAGTACACACAACTATTTTACATACGCCTGGTAGTCTAAGCATAAATTCTACCATCGAAGTAAAATTGTTGACAAAAACTTCCACCGTTGATGTTACTCAGGTGTAAGCTAGTTAGAACTAGGTAGCTAAAACTTTCAACCAATACAAAATATTTAACTTTCAAGTTAGTAGATGTTTATGGGTACTACAATTTAACAACCAAAAGTAAATCATGACAATTCCCTGTAGTGGGTTGCTTGCTTTATTAGAAATATGACATTATGGTTACATTGTTAAATTCATTAGCGGTGGTATTAGAGAGGTCTAACCGATTTCGATACTCTGAGGAATCATGAACATATCATGAAAACTTCCTACAACAATGAACTTGAGAGCTTCTACAATACAATTTTCTAATCAATTTGATAGGGGAAAGTTGGAGTTTGTTACGTAAAAGAATTAATAACAATAATCACTTCACAATTATCCTTTGCGATTAAGTTTCTTTATTTATTTATTAAATTTGTTATCATGACAAAATATTCAATTGGTTGATGAGTTTTCTCGAAATTTTAATCTTGACTCAATAATTTTTGGAGGTAGGAATTGATGAATGTTGCGTAGAAGGGTGGGGCTTGTTATTAGACCTTTAGAAAGTGGAATACTAACACAAGACACACAATTCTGATAAAGTTATTGTTGTGTTGACATTGTTGTAGAACAATCCATGTTTCAATACGAAAATTTTCATTTCTTCCTGCCTGTACTTGGAGACACGATGGTACTGCTTTTTTGACTGCTACCGTTGGTGGTTCCGTATCCGTCCCACTCTGAAAGTTTTAAAAATAAGTTGCTTAATGTATACCAGATGAATGATACTCAATCAATGTAGTGGTAGTTTCTGTTTTTAAAAACTTCAGAGAGAGACGGACATGGAACCACCAAAAGTAGCATTCGAAAACCCAGTCCCATCATGACTCCACCCACTGCATTGGCGGGAACAAGTGAAAAATTTCGAAATAGTTGGTGACGGTTTGAGGAAGAATTTTACTTCGATACTTGATCTAAAAAACTCACTACTTTTGCACAATTGAATTTCCAGTACACCGTGTGATTTTCACGTGATTCGAAACTTTTACAACAGTTTAGGTTTTACCAGTCTTACCTTATTAGAAAATAAGTAGAGAGAATATCCATGAAGGAAAGACCATCGTGGGTGGTAGCGGACAAAATTATACGGTAATTATTGATACCTATTCTTGAAGGTACGCTGATTCTACTTTTACGACCATTTTGAGTTCATTATATTACAATAAGTCTAAACGATTGAACAAGAACTTGTAAACGAAATTAAAACAAAAATTATGATAATATTCTACAAAGTCACCAGAACGCAAAAATAACTTTATCAGAATTGCGTTTATTGTGGTCCTATTCCAAATTCTAAAGGTCCAATAACAAGTCCCACCCTTCCACGATTCATCATCCAATCCCTACTTCCANGTCCTATTCCAAATTCTAAAGGTCCAATAACAAGTCCCACCCTTCCACGATTCATCATCCAATCCCTACTTCCAAAAACTATTAGATCAAGGTTGAAATTCTAAGAAAATTCATCAACCAAAGAAATATTTTATAGTAATTAATTATTCAAATATTCAATAACTTTTATTAGCTACCATGCTACTAAATTTAAGAAATAAGTAACGTGACTAAATCGCAAAGATTGTGAAGTGATTGTTATGATTCTTTTACGTAACAAAGTCCAACTACGTCTAGAAAATTGATTACAAAATTCTATTATAGAAGCTCTCAAATTCATTGTTGTAGGAAATTTTAATGATAGCGTATTTCTGAGAGTATTGAAATCGGTTAGACCTTTCTAATACCACTGCTAATTAACTTGACAATGGAACCATAATGTCGAATTCCTAATCAACACTAAGCATAAAGTTTAAATTTTTGATCAGAATTAATTCCAGTCAAGCAAGCCACTACAGGGATTTGTCATGATTTACTTTTGGTTGTTAAATTGTAATACCCATAAACATCTACTAACTTGAAAGTTAATTATTTTGTACTGGTTGAAAGTTTTAGCTACCTAGTTCTAACTAGCTTACACCTGAGTAACATCAACGGTGGAAGTTTTTGTCANCTGGTTGAAAGTTTTAGCTACCTAGTTCTAACTAGCTTACACCTGAGTAACATCAACGGTGGAAGTTTTTGTCAACAATTTTACTTCGATGGTAGAATTTATGCTTAGACTACCAGGCGTATGTAAAATAGTTGTGTGTACTACTGTCGATGCTTACGTGTACTCAGATCATAAACACAGGAGCTTAAATTGAGTGCAAGTAAGGTAAAAAAANACTACTGTCGATGCTTACGTGTACTCAGATCATAAACACAGGAGCTTAAATTGAGTGCAAGTAAGGTAAAAAAAATTTGATGCTATAGGTGAAAAATGATTAACTGATTCGTATTGTTTTATTAGAACAACATAACCTAAGAAGTTAAGCTCGTGTGCACTGAATTCTCGAGAAAGTGATCACCAAAAGAAATATGNTAGAACAACATAACCTAAGAAGTTAAGCTCGTGTGCACTGAATTCTCGAGAAAGTGATCACCAAAAGAAATATGCTCATATCATGCTTGGAAATAGAAATGATATACAGTACCTTGCTACTGATGCCCTTATTACTTGACTTATTAATGGACTGCCCAGATGGTTTTCGACCTTATTCTCAAGACACATCGTTTAGTTATCGACCAATGATATTATTTCTCAAACGACACCTTAGATAAACCCATTCAGTTTGTGTTAAAACTCCACTGATTTATTGATACTTCTGGTTAACTCCAATCAATTTCATCAGTGAACCAAATGAATGTCTCTCATTGGCTAGTCTATTTTGCTTAGTTCAGTTGACCCAGAGAAATGACAAGTGGATTTGCACAAAGTTACTCACATGACTTCAAAATTTTATAATTGGTTAGCTCATATGTAAAAAGAATGACAGGGAACGACTCCCAACCAGCGTACGAAAGTCACGGTTTATAGCTCGACGGTCACTATTAAGTGTTGTAGCTCAGTCATATGGTTCATTCACCTCACTCCAGAGGGCTCAACAATGACAAAGCGGGTGTTATTACTCAAACTCTAGTCGTAAATTTAAATTAGCGCGTGCGGAACGCAGATAAAATTATTAGGTACGAACTCGTTCCCTAAACCTCTAAGGTTATTACTTATTGGAACTTTAACTCAACATTTAGCCCTTTGTGTGTTCGTTCCAGTGTTCTTGTGCCTGAGTCAGAAATCAGCTTGATTGAAGAGATTGTTGAACCAAGTCTGAGTCTCATGGGAGAGTTGATGGACTACATGGTCAATGANATCAGCTTGATTGAAGAGATTGTTGAACCAAGTCTGAGTCTCATGGGAGAGTTGATGGACTACATGGTCAATGACTCTGAGTTCCCTGAAGCAAGAGACAAGTCCAATACATCAGAAAGTAAAAAATCTTAAACATGGGAGATGNATCAGCTTGATTGAAGAGATTGTTGAACCAAGTCTGAGTCTCATGGGAGAGTTGATGGACTACATGGTCAATGATGACACGGAAGTGACTCTGAGTTCCCTGAAGCAAGAGACAAGTCTCATCCATTTCAATGCAATAGCCAAGACGGTCATAAAATGCCCTTCTTACGTTCTGTAGCATCTGCGGATTGTTCTCAACATAGTTCTGAATCCGATCCTTCAGTTGAGGAATATTAATTGCGCGAGGAGGATTAAAAATTATCGACT
>NIPM01001126.1:0-27757 GCA_002738285.1 Holacanthella duospinosa | reverse complement strand
TAGATTCACAAAGCTTCCAATATGCAACACCATTATAATCCATTGCTAGTATAAGCATTCTTTTTCTCTTATAGTTTGATTGTGCTACAATTTGTGGTGGACTTTCGTCCTTAGTTCTCCAAAATCGAGACTGGTCACGCTGAGGTTGCATATATAAAGTAAGCTAAGTTTCATCTATAGCCAATGTTCTGTTTATTAGGGTTTTTTTGTTTTGATAACTGCTCCAAATTATATCTACATGCTAATACTCTATGTTCTCTTTGTTCATCAGTGAGAAAATGAGGAACCCATTTGCTCAATAATTTCTTCATTTGTAAATATTCTGTTAAATACCGATAAACAATAGCTTTTCTACAATTTAATAACATGGAAAGTTCGAGGCACAACCAGGCTGTACTTTGAGCAAGATATTCTTTAATTTTCTCAATTGTATTTTCTTTTATTAAATGATTACTTGTATCGCCTCCTCTAGTGTCTTCAACGCAACTTTGACCCTTATTAAACTTAGAAACCATATTTTTCACTGTATTATATTTATAAGTCTTTTCTCTTATCGTTTTAACCAATTCTTTGTAAATTATTCCCGAACTGTGGCCTAGAATTACTTCAAATTTGATAAATACACGTTGTTCTTTATCGGTTCTTGAATTGTTTAATTTTTGAAAATTATCCATTATAGTAATTTAAACAAATATGCTTTAAAATAAAGCTTAATTTATAGAAAATATTATATAGAAATCTTGGCACTAGATATTAATTTGCATATTTATTATTAATTAAAATTCGCTTACCTTTTTGCGTAAAACGGCGTAATAATTTAAAAAGATGTGCATCTTTGCTATGAAACAAAATATATAAACAAAATATTACATATCTTATTACACTGCCCATCAAAAGTGATTCAGTTTTTGGGAAATTCGAACTTAAATGGTAATTAATGAATGAGTAAGACTTCAAGCAAGCTAATACTTATATGATAGATAGATACAGCCTTTGAATATAACATATCCAAATATAATAGATATTTTTAAATATTGATAGAGATATGATTGCTCAAAGTTGAAAGTAGGTGAGTCAGTGTTTTGACGAATTTTATAAATTTACAAAATTTTCATTCTAGAACATTCTAAAATACCGCAAAATTGTTCATTTTTATTTCAAATCCTTAGCAGAAGGTATTAAGGCTTATTTGATATGACAAGAAGAACATTGAAACAAGAATTAGCGAACTTGCTTTAAATGGAAAATCTTCAAGAAAAATAGCTGAAATTGTTGAAGTTTCACAAGCAACAGTGTCCAGAGTAATAAATAGAGTTGAGAAAAATACTCTAGAGCCTATTATAGGTAGTCCTCTGGTCTTAGATAAGTATGATGAAAAATATATTGGAAGATTAGCAACAAGTGGTAAATGCTCCACCTCTACAGAAATACAGCGAGAACTCAAGACCTATGCAGAAATATCCGCCTCTTCGAGTACTATACTGCGCACATTTAAACGTAGCAACATCGTATCTAGATACAAAAAGAAATGCCCACAATTAAAAAAATCTCATCGCCGAGCAAGATCAGAATTTGAAAAAACAACAGAAATTGGGAAAATAATGACTGGAATATGGTTATATGGTCATATTAGACTAAAGTAAATCTAGAGGGATCTGATGGACGTGATAGAACTTTCAGAAAAATCGGGAAACCACTCAGAGATCACAATATTACTCAATCAAAAAAATGTATGCTTTTATAATTGTGGATATCTTTGTAGAATTGATGGCAGTGTTAATGCTGAGATATATGAGACTATTCTGGATGACGAGCTGATGTATACAATTGACTTGTATGACTTGGTCAAATCTAAAATTGTCTTTCAAAATGACAATACGTCCTCTCATACCGCTTCAAGTATAAAAAAATGGTTCAAAAGTAACGAAATAAAAGTAATGAGATGGCCTGCACAATCTCCTGACCTTAACCCAATTGAGCATCTATGGGATCATATGAAAAGAGAGCTAAAAATTCGACTACCATGTAAAGACAAAGATGAACTTTGGGAGAGAATTCAAGATATATGGAACAATATTTCAGCTGAAGTATGTCTTAAGCTTGTTAGGTCAATGCCTAGAAGACTCGAACAGATCAGAAAATCCAAGGGCGGGTACACAATCTATTGATTTTTCATTTTTTAAAAAATTCGTCAAAACACTGAATCACCTACTTTCAACTTTGAGTAATCATATCTCTATCAATATTTAAAAGATACCTATAATATTTTTAATGTTATAGACAAAGGCTGTATCTATCTACCATATGAGTATTAGCTTGCTCGAAATCTTACTCATTCATGAATTACTATTTAAGTTCGAATTTTCCAAACACTGAATCACTTTTGACGGGCACTGTATTTGTTTTGATTTTGAAATGCGATGTAAATAAAAGCATGTTAATTACCTAAACTGTAATTAAAAACCTCGACTATAAAAGGAGGATTGTAAAATTTCCACAAAAAACAACTTTTTGTTGAATACTACACGAATCCTATTGTAAAGAAACAACTATCAATATCCAAAAGTAAATAATACATTAGTTAAATTTAGGCATAACGAAAAAGTTGACTCTTCCAATTATGAATAAGTTTGCAGTTTTTGGAAAGTGAACAGGTTGCGTTTAGAGTATATGCTTAGGCCTACTTAGTGTTAGCCGACAGTAGCTCCTATTGGATCCTAACTATTCTCTTTTGAGACAGTTAATGCAAAGCCGAGTATAGATAGATTATCCTAGTTTGGAGCTAGATTGGTTCATAGAGTAACACGGGCATCTATACGGAAAACATATTCTATATTTTACCCTATGGTGACAATGGGATCATATCCTGGAACCTGGGTTATATCGATTGAAAGTAGGCTTTTACCGAAATCATATCTTACTCTAATAAAGCGGGAAAATATAAATATTTTCATCTCATATACTTGCTTTGTTTTCATTTTCTTTACAGCCGATCTATTTTTAGTCTCGTTGGAAAGTTTATCTGATGATTTAAAAAGAATACATAATTATCCTAAGTAATTTTCATTTTTATTATATTTATAGAATGTAGATTATAAAACGCAATGAGTGAATTTAATTATTTTGTATATGGTTTGTATTTTTATTTGTCCCTTAAGAATTATTAGACGATAGAAGATTGTAGTTAAAAGATGACGAGACAAGATTAAGTGTAAGTAAAAGGCAGGTTTTCTATATCACAAGATTAAATCCATTTTTTAATAAACTTGATTTTAACATATTTATTATCCTTAAACAAGTGACAAATTGAAAACATTTTGAAGTCTGGCCAAAACCATTTTCAAATTTGTAAATTTTTATTTGACTTCAAAATGCTAAGACAGATAAGTAGGAATAAAATAGCAAGATATAGTGCAGCAGTCACATCAAAGAGGATTTCAAATTTAGGTGAAAATGAGCAGATGATTAAAGAATCTTTATTTGATGCTCCTGTAAGAGAATTAAAGCCTATGGACAAAGAAGATGAAGAAAGAATGAGAGTTGTTGAAAGAGCTTGGAAACTCAATTGTGATTTAAAATTAAAAGAACAACAAGACGAATTAAAGTCCAAGTACTTTAGGATTTATAACGCCATGGAAAAAATAAAAGAATTAAATCCAAATTTATATGAAAAGATTTCCGAGGAAAAGATTCTCGATTATTCTATGGATGTCAAAATTCCTACCTTAACACCTCCTACAAAGATATGGAATTATAAATTCAAAAAGAGCGATAAATGAATAAATTTATTGAGTCTCCAAATTGATCTTAAAATTATTAATATTAGCAAACAATGCCACCTACAATATTAAGTTATATAGTTTACAGTATACATATATTTTATGGTCCCCGCTATTATTATTTGTAAGTTTCCATTCTTGAATCCTTTATTCTTGCTATAAAATCTTTTAATATGTGAAATAGAAGTAGCAAGTCTAAGACCAAAATCTAAAAAGATGGAACTCAAATCCAACAATTTCCAATCGGGATCGACATCAAATTTGGATAAAATTGTCATAAAATCATTTACTGTTTCAATATTTTCTATTATTCGGCTTTGTAGTCCTTTATTCTTTTTATTTTTGATCAATATATCTATTTGATCGACGTATTTTTTCATTTTTTTTCTGAGAATCATAAGACAATCGTTAAATAGTTCCAAATAATTCAGACCAATGGGTCCGACACATAGAAGGACCAATTTTATAAACTGAAAGCCGACATCTTTAAACTTAAAATTCAATAAAAATAAATACTTCGATGTTATCAATTTTTAGAAATTTCTCATAAAATTCGTCTAATATCTTGTATATTTTTATTTTGGCATTAAGTATTACATTTATATGAACCTCAAATCCTATTACTTTCCAATAGAGTCCGTTTGTCGTAAACATTTCAGAATATCTCCACATCTTGTTGCTTAATAGATCTTCAAGATAAATAAAATCTTCTTCTACGTTATTATTAAACACAATCTCGATATCAGAAAAATGTTTCATGTCTTGCACTAAGTCTGTATAATCTTTGGCAACTTCATAATTAGTACAATAACTTTGCCAACTAGGATCAATAGACTAAACTAAATTAAAGTTATTGTTTACTTTGATTATATGATCATCTAGTTCTTTAAAGAAATTAATAGCTTCTTTTAATTCAATAACACAATTAAGAATTTCGTCGTATGCAAGCTTAGAAGGCCTACTCAACTGGTATCCATGTACATTAAGTTTCAATAAGAAATATTTCAGTTTAAATAAATAATTAGTATCACCCTTTTCCTTTATCCAGTTAATAAAATTTGATTCTAATAATAACTCCCTAATTCTATCTTCTACAATTAAATTATGATCTATTTCATTTTTGATGTTATAAGAAGGAGTCCTTTCTCTGTCTTTAACTATTAATTGATAAAATAAATACTAGTATGTTGAGCTTGTTCGATACTTAAATCTGTAGCTAATTTTTGTGACAATCCCGTTACTTTAGCAGAATCTTCATAGTCTCTTTTTCTTTTATTAATACCAAGAACATATGCAAAATCAATATAAGGATAAAAAATAAAATTAAGTACCAGTACATAAAGAGTCAACTTTTAATTCTTTGGTTTCATAATTTTTCAAAATCGTCTTACTGTCTTCATCACAGTTTATCACTTGTTCTTTAATAATTTAAATGTTATTTTTTATTTACCTATTGCTGATAATATTGTCGTTAATGTCGTTTCGTATTGTCTTTTTGTTTCCGTTTCCATTTTGCAAAAGAACTCGAAAGTATCAAAAATTTAAAAATCAAGTGAGAGTTTTGATTGTTTCAAAATAATGAATAATTTTCGATATAGAATCGTATTTATTATTTTATATACTTAAAATGGAATTATTTTTATTAGAATGTTATGTAAAATCGATTTTACGTTTGCACTTTTAACATTGTCAAAACATTTGCAAATTCAGAGTTGAATGATTGAAATTTTTTTAAATGCAATACTAAAATAAAATCATCTTTTTATAATAAATCAAGGGAAATTTACGGAACACCCCTCATTTATGCTAGGGAACACCTGTTGACTTAATTTTGCACGAAAAACTATTTCGAAAAAGTTTTCATTTAAAATAAAGTGCGATTAGAAGGCCATTCATTGTAATTAACAATTAAGGAGCCTTTTCGAAATAATTTTATCAAGATTGAACTGAGGGGGTGTTCCCTAGCATAAATGAGGGGTGTTCCGCAGAATTTACCTGAATCAATGACTTTTTAAAACATGAAAAGTAGGCATAAATTATTTATTTTTCTGAAATGGGTTTCATCAATGGGAATGAAATGGTCTCTCTGATATTGGAAGCATTACTGAGAAGTGCACATAACCTATCAACACCTAATCCCCAACCACCAGTAGGAGGTAAACCATAATCTAAAGCATTACAAAAATCTTCATCAACCGGATTGATTTCATCATCACCCAGTTCTTTATCCTAAACATACTTGAGTATTATAAAAATACATTGCTCTGAATAGAAAAACGACTTCTTTGTTCATTTGGATCATTTAATTCTTCATATGCATTAATAATCTCTTTTCCAGCGATAAAGAGCTCAAATCTTTGAGCTATTTGAGGATCCTAAAAAACAGAAAGATCGATAAAAGAAAATACGGAATTAGATGCTTTTGCAAGAGGGCTCATTACAATAGGATGTCCGATCAAAAATGTTGGATTTATACATTTTGGTTCGATATATCTTGCAATTATATGATCCAAAATACGTGTGACTGTAAAGGGCGAAGAAATAGTACAAATATCTTTACATACATCTTTAAGTGCATCAACTATTACGAATTAAAGTATTTTAAAGATACCCGAATGAAGATTTTTCATTATATGAGGATTTATATTATCCAAAACTTCTGTGATGTTGATTTTTCGAAAAGGGGGCGCGAAATCAATATTGATTTCATCACCAGAGTTACCATACTTCAGCCTATAACTTTTGTTGATGCTATTGACCAATCCTTTAAAATATAAAGGATTAAAATACCAGATAAAAGGCTTTCTGTCATAGATATTAAATCTTCTAAGTTTGAATATGCTTTATAAAACTCACATGTGGTGAACTCTGGGTTGTGATCTTTATCACTCCCTTCATTTCTAAAAACCTTTCCTATTTCAAAGACTCTATCAAAACCACCTACGACTAATCTCTATAAAATTTGATATTATAATTATGTTTACTTTTAAGTACAATTCAGGCGATATTCTTAACGATAAAGGATGATCATTAAAGTATTTTGATGATGTTTTAAATGGATTTGCTGTAGCTCCTCCAACATGAGTAGAAATTATCGGAGTTTCAACTTCAATAAAGCCGCGCTGATCAAAAAAGCTTCTTAAATATTTCAAGATCTACGAATTTAAAAAGAAATATACAATATATCTCGTATACATATGTGTTTTACTTGATGGATTTACGAGAAAATCTACCGATCTATTTCTAAATCGTTTGTCCTTTAAAATTAGAAGTGGTGAAATATACTGTTTCTTTAATCTTTGATGAAATTGGTAGATCGTTTAAACAAGGAGCTAAAAGACTTAATGGGTGAGTAAGATAAAGACTCAATTCATTAGTGATAGTTTTTCCTGGAAAGCCTATAGCTTCTAAAAAGATTAAAACATAAAAAAGTGCCAATTATATCACCAACTTGTATTGTTTTTTGCATTAAAGCTAAGGTTTCTTCATTTCCATATTCTTTTATGTTATTAATGTTTAATAATAATTGCACTTTATCGTCTTCTTGTACTACATCATAAAAATATAATTGCTTCCCTATTTTTCTAATACTTTTTACCCTGCCTAAATAAGATAATAAATATTTTGATACCATTTAATATTATTATTTTGTCTTTGATCTTTTCTTCTGGCTTTAAATTAGACCAAATAGATTTCATATCTTTAATGGAGATAGATTCATAATGATTATTGAGGTTGTAATGTGGATATGAATCAATGTTGTTTTCCTTTATAAATTGTAGCCTTTTATCTTTAATAGAAAGTTTTGGTATCGATACACTGTTCTTTCTTAATAAAATCTTTAGGTGATTAAGGTTCTTGCTTCGATGCAAATTTTTGATCATTGAAATTCGAGAAAAGATTTCAAAATTTAAACAAGGATAACCTTTATAAAAGATTAATCCTATTTTTTTCTATAAATTTAATTTATTTGTGACAACCATAGGACTTTATTGATGATTAAGTTAGAATGAAGAAATATTTTTAAATTTTAATATCGCACTGGCTTAACTGGACATAACGTTTATCCCAGAGAGTGGGTAACCTATTCTTCCTCAGAAGCCACTAATGGTGTTGTTGTTGCAAAATTTTCATTTTTAGATGTATTTTTGCCCATACAAGACGTCAAAGGAGACCTAAAGGCCACAAGTTGCCCATCACTGATCTATACATTGTAGATATTCTAATTAACCGACACTTTTTAAAAATCAGTTTTTGGTTTTTATCGTAATCAAAAAGTCAATTAACCGACTTTGATATTTTATTTGCTAAATTTTTATTATTTTGGCCAGTAAGCCATAGATTTTTTATTGTTGTTTTTCCAGGATGACGCAAGTAAATTTGGACGTTTTTCTAATAACATAGAAATAACTCAATAACTTTTATAGATAAAATATAACAAAACTTTATTTGTAACATTTAAATACTACTAATCAGTGCTTCCACCACTAGCATTTAGCATTTCTTGGATTCTTTTTGGAAAAGAGCGACAGATATTTTTAATTGTGTTCTTATCAATCTCGCTCCAAGCCTTTTCAACTCTTTTGATTAATTCTTCCTTATTTCTTGGCAGAGGGTTTTTATGGATAGAATCTTTAAGAATAGTCCATACATGTTCTATTGGTTTCAAATCTGAGTTATTGCCTGGCCATTTTCCTTTGCCCCATAAAGTTTGAAAATTTGATTATAAAAGTAGCATATTATCTTTTTCCATCTTGAACAAAAGTGACTTTTCTTTTATTATAAATTACTTTTGGGTTCTTTAAAGCTTCTATATATAGGAATGATTTTGTCCTAGTAATATTTTCCTGTTACTTTTTGGTCTTTTTCAACAATATGTCGAACCATTTGCACACACCCCCAGCCACCATAATAGAAAGTGATTTTTTTGGGCAAGGTGTTATTGGAACCTGGCTTTTTTTACTTTTATAATATGGATTATTCCATTTGTTTAATTGGGTATAAAGTTGAATATAGATTCATCAGTAAATAAGATATTATCAACTAATTCTATTGCTCTTGGGCCTTTAGTTAAAAACCTTGCATTTTCAACAATTTGACCAAACTTAATTCTATCATCGATATTTTTTTGACTTAAAAGGGGTTTATTTAGTCTTGAATAACCATATTTCCCCCAATTTGTTGATTTTCTATATCTTTGCACTGTTCTTCTACTTATAGTTTTGTTACATTTTTGATAGCTTAAACTAAAATTCAACTTGGCAGCGCATTTTCTATCAGAAACTCCATGTTTTTCTTTCATATTACGCTTTATAATTTTTCTATTCCACAAGACCCTTTTTTCCTTATCGTTTTGTCTTTTTTCATCATATTGTAAACAGTTTGTCGAGAGCATTTTAGAGGACGTGATATTTCTGTAGGGGACATTCCAGCTTATAATAAACATTTTATTCCTATTCTATTTTGATATTCAATAGTTATATTTTTATTTTCCATTTTGAAAAGTTATTTATTTTTTAAAAAATAAAATTAACTAAATAAATATATTTTTTATTACCACCCATCGCAAAAATTAGAGTGTCCAAATTTACTTGCGCCACCCTGTATATGTAAAATCAACACTAAATAGTAAAAAAGTTCAAATTTGAAGATAATTAAACAATTATAATTTTTACTGAGGATTATAGGCAAGAATTTTGGATTAAGATAAACTATTTTAGAACAGTACATTTGAAAACTGGTATTTTAAAAGTTGGGTTTCGGTTTGGCTTCAGTTAACCGTCGCTTCGGTTAACCAAATACGATACCTAATCTATCCTGCAGTGTACTCTGGGTTCAACCCCATTAAGCTCGCCATTTGATTAAGATAGCGATTTCTTCATGTAGGCATTTTTCTATATTTATCATTAATAAGTATGAATGAATAGTAAATTACCTAGGTTCAAATCTTTTTAAAGCTTTCTTTATTTTGGACTCATTCAATTAATCGACTTAAGCTAGAAAATCTACACTATGTCGCACGGAAACACGGACACCCTATTTTTTGTAAACCAAAGCGTCAATTCAGCTTATAAATAAATATGAATAAAACACTTAGATATATTTAAACTGTGTTATTTTTAATATTTATTTATTTATCACTATTTTTTATTACAAAAGATAAGAATTCAAAAAGGAAATTTATTGATCCAGCACGGAAATTCGGACATTCAAAAATCAATAACTACTATACTTTCCACGAGCTTGTAACACCTCTTTTACAAGTTTAGGCATTGATTTAATTAAGTTTTTTATAAAATTGTCGGGCAATCTATTCCATAATCTTAGTAGCTCTGTTTTTAACTCATCTGGATCATCGAAGTTTCCCCCCTCAGCTCTCTCTTCATATAAGTCCAGATGTGTTCAATTGAATTAAAATTTGGGGCTTTGGCTTGGCCAAACCAAAGTTTTGACTTCTTTTTCTCCCAAGATATTTCCCAATGAGCTTAGAAGTATGCTTGGGGTCATTATCTTGTTGAAATACGAAGTCATTTAGTCCCACTTTCTTTGTTAATTTTATTAAATTGTACTTTAATATATCCAAATAACCATATCTATACATTTTACCATCTATAAAAACCAAGTTTCCAACTCCTTTGTAAGAAAAATATCCCCAAAAAATCACACTACCTTCGCCAAATTTTACTGTCTTTTCTACATACTCAGAATCAAGACTTTTAGATGGAGGTCGCCATACATATGAACAGCCATCTGAATTATAAATATTAAATTTACATTCATCTGAAAATATAACATTTTCCCAGTAATTATCAGGTTGAAATATCCACTTTTCAGACAACTCTTCCCTTTTCCTTATATTTTTTGACGGCATTAAAGGTTTTCTTCATGAATGGTCTTTATAGCTCTTATATCGGCATTATCAACTACATATTTACCTCCACAGCTTCTTTTTCTCTGAATTGAGTCCGTTTCTTTGAACCTTTTGAGGTAGTCGCTTATTGTGAACTTGAATATACAGGTCAAACTTTCAATCTCTCTATAAGAATACCCTTCTTTCTTAAGTGCTAAAATCTGTCCAAATACAAAATTATCAATATTTGTGATTGTTTTTCTAATATTTTATTCCTTAAGCCTATTAGTTTCTGAGTTTTGTGTGAATAACGAAAATGTCCGAATTTCCGTGATGGATCAATAAATTTCCTTTTTGGTTTTCTATCTTTTTTAATAAAAAATAGTGATAAATAAATAAATATTAAAAATAACACAGTTTAAATATATCTAATTTTTTATTCATATTTATTTATAAGCCAAAATGACGCTTTGGTTTACAAAAAATAGAGTGTCCGAATTTCCGTGCGACAGTGTATATGGCATAAAATTTTCGAAGGTTATGTTCTATTTTGGTTGAGATTTTTTGGACAGAAATCATGAAAACTATATTAATTACTAACCAGATAAATCATAAACTTGAATGTTTTTATATCAATAGATAAACTTTCAAAAATATCTTGTCGGGTTTATGCACATCTCACTTTTCGTAGTTCTTTTGGAATTATAAGAGCACTTTCAATAATTTTGCTCCATATTGAGTATAATGATTGATAACTTTGATAAAAAAATTATCTCTGATATACTGGAGGTTTAAAAACAATGGTTTTAGATAGGATCGTCAATATCTTTTGATGCTACTCTGGGTTTTCTAGCTTTTATACTCGCCTCAAATAATCCAAGTTACTATAGATATTTGAAAGTAATTCTAAAAAAGTTAGTCAACGCCTAAAACGAAAAGAATTTAGCAATAATATAGAATTGATATATTTAAAACTTTCTTCTAGATAAAGAAGATTTCCAATCAAGCGGATATGTTTCTTCAGTAGCAGTTTCATCTTCCTAAAAAATAATAAACAAACCCAAAATAAACCTTCCAGATCTTTATAGATTTATCTGCTTCCCCAGTGATAAATCTCAACCCAGACTTATCGAAAGTGGAGCAAAATATACCAGCCTCCGAGTCCAAAGAACCAGGCTGAACAATCGAATCCATGGATTGAAAATTATAGCCCGAATTCCAATCCCAAAATTTCAAAGAGCCATTATCCGCTAGACAAAGAATCAATCTAATGATGATTACCTCCCGAAACGACCACATTGTCTGGATTTACAGACAAGCAGTTGATAATCGAATTATGGCCCTCCAAATTACGAACGAAAGTACCATCAGGCAAGTTAAACAGTTTAATGTTATCAGACGAGCCCGAAACAATTGAAAACTGAGTAGGATGGCTTGCAAGGGCTCTGACCGACTTTTTATGATGCGTCAAAACGGCCGAAGTTTTCCCCGCAATAATATTCCAAAATCGAACGGTCGAGTCCATAGAACTTGTGATTACCTGAGGATTAGTTTCTTGGCATAAAACATCACAAACCGTGGCTTTATGGCCTGCCAAAACATGAACCGCTTGCTTCGTCCTGATATCCCAAATCCTCGCCGTAGCATCCCGCCCGGATGTTACGAGAAGGTCTAAAACGGGATGCAGCGCCATGCTATAAATCCCACTAAGGTGCCCGTGATAAGAGCGGATCACCTTGTTCATTTCTAAATCCCAGCATTTGACGCTTTTATCTTCGCCGCAAGAGAATAAATAAGGCGATCTTGGTGAAACCGCCAGTCCTCTTACGGTTGATATATGCCCGGTTAAGGTTAATTTTAATGTCCCAGATGCGAGATCCCATATCTATAGAATTTGAGGTTTATGATGTTTACTTTTATCGTTCTATCGCTGGCTCCAGTAGCAAACCATTTATTTCCTGGTTCCACAGTGATCGATCTTACCCAACCTAAATGCCCACTTATAACCTAAATATTAGTAAAAATAATAATTACTTTCATCAATTTCCATGGTGGATGCCATACTGGCTTTGATTCTTGGAATTGTCTTCTTTTTGTCAAAGCATTGCCGATATAACTATCACTCGTATCAGGTAAATCAAGGTTTGATTTTAACAAACATAAGGCTTGTGAATTATTTGTATTTTCTTTTTCTTTACTTAAAAATCAAATTATTAGGGTACTTTGAAACTATTATAGAAGTTTTCGAAATCGATTTCATCACACTTTTTAATGTCTTTTCTATAAACAATAAATTGTTTAAAATAACCTTGTGTTATCATTAATGTTGTTTTATTTTCATCTTTAGGGGCTTCATTAACAGCTTTATTATCAGAATATTCATCATTGATTTTGACAGAAATCTTGATTCTTTGGCTTTAAGATTAAAATATGGAATATACCTAGCTGGGTCTATATCAAAGTTATCTTCAGGTCCAAATAATGATAGAGTTCTCTTGTAGTTAGCTTCGTACAATCTTTTCGTTTTTTCGGCGTCTATTCCTTCGATTGTCATGAAAAGTTTACAAAATTGTTTTTGGGAAGTCAAAAAGTAATTTGATGAAAAAGATAAATAAGTCAAAAATGTTTTGTTAAATTCTGTTTATCAATTCAAATATGATGAAAATTACAAACTTGACGTTTTGCAAAAATAATATTCATAAAACTTTAATTTTCGATTTTGAAATTTTAAAGTTTGAAATGAGCACATTAGCATTGAACGAATTACCTTTAGAACAACTAAAACAAATACAAAAACAATTAGATGAGGTAATAAAATATATCAATCCAAATATCATTAGGAATTGAATTTAATTATTAGCTCTTCTGCTCAACTGAAACAAGCTTTAAATGTGTTTTTAGATTGTAGGGATAATCTAGATTCTTTAAATAAAGAAAGTATTATTATATATTAATTATATTTTCAAGATAATGATATATTGATTCCTATGTCTAGTTCTATATCCTTTTATAGTATTTTAATTCTGTTAATTAATTGTTGAAATTCCTTAATTCTTTAGTTGTACCTCTATATCCCAGCGAAGAGTAAAGATATCAAAAAAGTTATCGTGGATATTGGAACAGGATATTATATTGAAAAAGTAAAGAATCAATGAGCTAAGTTGTAGGACGTTGAAGATGCTAAAATTTATTACAAGAATAAGACTGAATATTTGTCCACTTACATCCAGAGTATTCAGAAGAATATTATAGAGAAAGAACAAGCTTATCAAAGTATAAATTTTAGCATTATTGATTTAGCCTTAATGGAAGTAATTCAATCCAAGATGAAAACGGAAACTAAAAGCAAATAATAAACCTTTTATTATCTAATCAAAATGGGCAAAATATTTAGTAAGTTTATTATGTATTCTAGTCTTCCAGTTTAAAAGGCGTAAACGCATTACCCTCGCCTTTATAAAACTTATTATTGAATTCTACCCAATGAAGTCTAAGCGCATGCAAAAAAGCAGATAATCCTTCCATACCTACCAAGATAGAACAAGTGAGTATAAACCAATTGATAACAGCAAAGATCAATGCAATCAACTTAAATAGTGGATTAGAAAACTCCATATCATAAACAGATTTCAGGGTCATATTCCATAGCACTTTAGACAATTCTGCATGGGCCAAACTTAAGGCCCATAGTCTTAAATAAGAAGCAGTATTCGAAACACAACCTAAACAGAATTCAATAGTATGGATTGATTGATGGATCATTATTTCTACAAAATCAAACTCTTCTTCCTCTTGCATTTCCTCAATATGTTCACCATTTTGAGTTCGAATATATCCGCTTTCAATTTTTTGTTGCTGTTGTTTTCTTAGATACAAAGGTTTACCCAATAATATCACTGGAACTGATAAAAGTGCTACCATCAGCAGGATAAATTGTACAAAGCTCTATCAAATTTTCACTTATGATATTACTTGGCCCCAATAAAGTCTCTCTGATGCAGGTACGCTAACTGGACTTAGAAACATACCAATTAACATGTTCAACAACGGAGGAGGAGATTGATAATCCCATACACATAACCATTTATAAACAATAGCTAAAACCAAATACCCAAAAATGGATAAAAAGAAGACTATTTGCGGCAAAAATTCTAAAGTATAACTATAATCTTGATTGAATTCTTCATAATTATATACATTTAAATAAATCCCTAAACTCATCTAAACATGTTATATTGGAAGAATTAGCTTACATGAAAGACACCAAATATTATTGACATTTTCATTTTATAAGAATTCAAAAATAACAATCCATTTTCCGCGTGATGCCAAGCCTAATCAATCAAAACAAAAAAGAAGGATTACTGGGTCAATCCCAAATAAATAAACACCATTTTGTGTTGGATTTTCTGCACCACGCGAATAATCAAACGCTGAAGACAAAATGGAAGGCACAGTAAGCGAGAAAAAATCATTATAAATCAATCCCGTAAAAATGGAAAAGACACCCATCAATAAGATCACATATCTACCGCCAAACACCATTTCAAACATCTATACAAATCCTAATAGAGAGTGTACTTCTCCTTTAATGTACTGGAACCTGGCTTCATTAATAACCAAATAAAAAGCCGCACAAAATACGATTATACCATGACCAAGATCACCAAACATCAAAGCAAACAAGAACGGAAAACTAATTATAGTAAAGAGGGCCGGATTAATTTCTCTATAATTAGCAATACCATAAGCATCAATAATATTTTGAAATCCTTGTGTATATTTGCTGTTACGATGATAAGTAGGTGGCCTATTAGGAACTTTCCAAGTATGTTTAGAAGGTTGATTAACGACATTAATAACACATCTAAGCTCCCCAGCTTCCTAAAAACAAACATCGATGAAAGGAGGTGGGAGGGGTACGAGATTGACCAATTCTTTCACTTGTTGGATGTACAATTTTGGTACCCAAGCTTCACCAATTAATGAATGCCTATCTTTATCATAACTAAACATATTCAAAGCCACATAAATTTTATGCCATGATTCGATCGACCAATTCCAATTATATAAATTAGATCTAGCATATTCTGCAAGCTCATGAACCGCTTCTTTAGTACCTGAACAAACCTATAGAGTTTAATGTTGAAAGAGGGTTACTTTTCTCAAATCTTCCGCTCGGTTACTTATATCTTCTCTGGTATGTATTCTATTGCTCTTATTTTTATCCAAATCAACAAAAGCACCACCTAAAGCCATGATGAGTTTGGAGACTTTTTGAACTAAAAGTGGGCCATTGACCAAGATGAGGAAGACTGAATAAGGTATTGGTGTGTTATGAATTGGTCCAACGTTGATGGTTTTGATTATTAAATTGCCTTTCAATACTCTCCACAATATACGTTCTAATGTAATGTATTTTTCTAACTCGATTATGCCGCCGATAAAACTCCTACACAATAAATTAAGACCCTGAGGCGAAAATACCCTAAACTACCAATATCTTCATAGCCGTAACTTTCACCTTCATACATACTAGTCCCCATTATTTCTTGGGGACCGTTTAATAATGGTACACTTGTAAAGTCCTCCTTATTTGTTCTGTTAATAGGACTAGTATCAGGTGTATCCTCCTAAACAAACAAGTATTAATCAAATGTATATACTGGAGATAAGTCCGATTCTATGAGTTTTTCACAATAGAGATAGATGTGGAATATGTTATTCAAATGGTCTAATTGGTTCATAATTTTAGTTTCATTTCCGACCAGGTTGACGCAATTCTTTTCTAATCCTCTAAGTTGTGGTTCCATAACCTCGATATATAATAAGTCTTTATTATGTCGTATTGGTATTTCTAACTCAAATTGCTTTTCGAAATAACCTAAATTGTAACAATTAATGGTTCTGTGTAGATACGTGTTATTCGAAACAATTCTTCTAATCGCTTGATTTCGGATGAAAAGGCTCTTAAATAAATTGGTGTTTCGATATTAAGCTTTAAATTAAGATTTAACTCTAATGGAGGGATGGTACGTCAACAAATTGAAGTAGAGGATTTTGGCCTAATTTAATTAAGGTTGAAGTAGATATTTCTAATGGTATATATAATTCAATATAGTTCATCAATTCACTTTTTAATAAACTACTTTCGCGTTCTATTGGCTGTCTTTCGTCATAAAGTTGCATTTTCGAAATGAAGTGTCGATTTTTGAAGGGACTAGGAAAAATTATTGATTGTGCAAAATAGTTAACAAAGATATTCGGTGTATTGAAGATTAATATATCTTTTTGAAATAAACCTGTATCTTATTAAAAAAATAATTATCATAAATAGTTTATTCAATCTCGTCATAGCTCGCATAAATAACTGCTGAAAATGCTTTCAATTCTTTCACTTTTACCATAACCTAAAAATCCATTTGTTCATAGGGGGTACATTAATATAATCGTTTTCATCCTTAAATATCAATTCAGACACATGTTTAAAATACGACAAGAGTTTAGCTAAAGGTAGCGAATCATTAAAACCCATATCATTTTCCTGTTGAATTGATTTGAAATCTTGAATAAACAATTGCATAGCAGTCTGAATAGAATTTTTAAACACGACTTTGAAATCCGGACTACAAAAATAAGTTATTTTGGATGGGAGAGAACCTATCGATCAATTCTTTAGATTCATCTAATGATCTACGTAAATGTTCATCGATGTTGCTTGTTTTGGTCTCTTCATTAAAACTAAGGTTGGCTATAATCTCGCCTGATTCAAATAGAACTAAATTTTCATCTTCAACTTTATCGGGAAATAAAACATTCTTTAAACTACAAAACTATTAACTTCTAATGAGATACAATGAGTGAGTTAATAATGATTTGTTTATCTTTAATTCGATCTCATAGAAAATTACTTCTAATTCTTCAATAGTTAATTTCTGCTGTAAACCAACACTATAAATATGATTAAATTTATTATGTATACTTTTCCAAATAAACTTGAATAACTTCATCAACCTTATCACAGCAAGATTTATAACCTTTATTCAAAAGCCACCACGAAAACGAAATAAATTGTCTCTTACATCTCTCACTAAACAATTCAATATCTTCTAAATTATATTGCGTATCTTTTAAAATAGAACTAATGTACGTATGTCTACCAATAATATTGATCTGTATATGAACCATTAAGATTAAGAAATTCAAGCAATATAAGGAAGAGAAGCATTTAGAAAAGCCTATTAATAAATCATATGTGATGTAAATTTTACTCGTTATTTTCAGTTGATTCCATAATTTCAACTTCTCTTCTTTATCCTCTTTATTTAATTCGGCCAATCTTGCCGTAATATCATCAATATCATACAATTCATCAAGATTAGCAACTAGAGCCGGAAATAATGATAGAATGATATCATAACAATCATCTAAGTTTTTATTAAATCGTTTCTTGATATTCTTCTCACAATTCTTTTCTTCAATATAAGTTTGTTGTAATTCTACAAGTTTGTCTTTACCATAATTCACTAAGGCATATCCACCGACTACAAGACTTGCCGTTATCAGAAGCCCTTTTTTGCGTTCTTTTATTATGTTGCCTACATATCCTAACATTTTCTGATTTGGAAATTTTTACTAAAAATTTGTGATTTGAATTTTTGAATGCAGCTCTTTTACCTAAATTGTATAAAGTGTAAACAGCAAGAAGTTTATTGGAGTGTGTATTTTTATATATAACTTATTTTCAAGTATTAAATATTTTTTGTAAAAAGCTTTTAAGGTTTTGTAAAATATTTTACACCATTGTTTTCATTTAACTTTATGAGACTTGATAATACTTTATAAAAAAATGTTTCAGATGATTTTACTTGGAATATTATATTTTAAAAATAATAGTGTTATTAAAATATTCTATTTAGTTAAAAACGTGAACTAAAGGTATTGATCATGATTTTATCACATTGATGGATTATAGCAAGTTTGGTTTTGATGTCACGAAAAAGTAATACAAACATGATTATTAAAATAAATTTAAGTCTAAATGCGTCAACTTCTGTTTAAAATCCTCCTAATTTGCTCCTAAAAATATATAAAAACCGATAATAAAATACCATAAAAACAAAAGTCAATATGGTATGAGGTCTAAGAAAATATTAAAAATATATATCGGATTACCCAATACGAAAATAATGAGGTGTGAATCCTTTAAACAAAGCTAGAACACCTTCTGTTTTAATTGTACTAATAAATGCACGAAAAACACCATTATAAGTCTTGACTTTAGCATTGGGATCCATATTGTAAATACGAGTAGTAATAACATCAAATGGATTCATAGCCACACAAACGAAGAAACTACTAACTAAAGAAGACAAAATATGGACTTTAAATCCATCCTCAAATTGAAATTTCCTAATCAATTTGTTCTTAATAAAATCATAAGTGCTCAATTGAACTGATGAACCAACTGCGGTTCGTAACATAGATGCTGATGCACCTCTATATAATCCTTTTAAGCCTTCTTGATTTTTTATTTGTGTTAAAGCATCTAACGCACCTTTATAATTATATTTCACACCTACTTGTGCTAATCCACCAGCATTGGATTGTAATCGGGTTTTTACGAGAAATAAAGGACTTCCTAAACAAGCACCAACTAGACCAGCAGAGGCACCAGCTAACATATTACATGGTATGCAATTTGGATTATCGATTAGGTAGAATTTTGTAGCTAATTCAGTGATGGAATTCTTAAATAAATCATAAAAGCCAAATCTGGAACCATTCATTATTAATTGATATCCATAAGCAGGAAATAATCCTTTGTGAATTCCTCTCAAGCCTTCATTTTTAAATATTAATAAAAAAGATTGAATTATATTCTTATATACTCGTTCTGTTGCTTTAAGTTTTTGCAATTCGCCTTGTAATTGTAATCTTGTTTTTATCACCTAAAATAAACATATTAGGATTACTTCAAATGGATTTGTAAATGTAACGGCTATTACTGCTCCACTTCCGCCTGATATAAAATTGTTAATTTTATATTGCAATTCATTGCTTTTCAAGTTCATTTCAAAATTCCATTTTGATGGATTTTGCTGACGTAAACCAATAACACACCCTGTATTTAGAGTAAAGTGAATAAAAATGTATATTTATTTACCTTTAGATCTAAGAATATATATAATTTCATTTTTAGCTCTTCGTTTTAGCACAATCTAAAATGAGATAAATAGGATACTTCGGTAGTCATATCGTATTGAGAAAGAATATATATGATCTCATTAACACAATTATTTTCCACTAAAACTAAATAAAATACACCATTGGAAGTGAGTAATTCCTAATTAATTACAACAATCTATAATACTGGTATTTGTTTTATAAATCTATCAATAACTTCTCTTCCTTTAACTCCGCCAGCCCATGCTGCTTCTATATTTGTATTTTTTAAAATATTGTTGGATGGGATAACGACTTCTTCACTAAGAGTAGGGACGTATGGTGGATTCCAGATAATTAGATCAATCATTTTATTCATTCTATTTAGAAAAGGTAGAGCTAAATCACATAAAATACAATCTGAATCTATCTTATTTTATCAAATAATAGATTTATTACATTTTCTTTTGAGGTCGTTATTTTGGTGGATCTTAGAGCTTCTAAATTGAGATCTGTACATAATATTACTATAAAAATGAGCTAAACTAGTTTACAGGGTCTATAAGGCTTTAATATCTTTCCAATAAAAGCACTTACAATACCTGATCCACAACTATAAGTTAACAAAAATAAAGTTACCCTAATTCTAAAATGATTAAAGGATTCAAAGATTTCAAATAATCATCGTCGATTTCTAATGCATCTAATAATAAATACGTATCTTCTAAAATAGTTTGGTTAATATGTTATTACCACTAGGATCATAGACTAGGTTTTTGTTTATATGACTAACATCAGGTGTTGAATATTTCATTACAAAAATCAGAAACTCAAAAAAAAAATGCCAAAAAAGGTGCAAGAGTACCATCATTGAAATACTAAATTGATAGATTATGGAGCGACAAATACCGACCTAAAACAGCCGACGAGATTATAGGAAATAAATCATCGGTGGATGGTATTAGAATTTGGTTAAAGAATTGGAAATCTACCAATGATACAAAGGCTATTTTAATTTCAGGCCCACCGGGTTTGGGAAAGACTACAACCGCTCATATTTGTTGTTTAGAGGCGGGTTATACGCCGATTGAATTTAATGCCAGTACTGTTAGAAGTGCTTCAGCTATTAAGGTAATGATTGTTTTGTTTTATTTTTAGGAAGCTTTAACAGGTATTACTAGAAATTCTATCTTTCAATATTTTGGTAATAAAGCTAATGAAAAGAAAGTATTATTTATATTATTAAAATTAGGAAAATGGCAAAAATGCTATAATCATGGATGAAGTTGATGGCGTATCTGCTGGTGATAGAGGTGGTATTTCAGAGTTGATAAAATTTATAAAAAAGACTGAAGTAATACTGGATCAAATTTGATTTTAGGTACCTATTATTTGTATATGCAATGATAGACAATCACCAAAAGTCAAAAGCCTCGTTAATAGTTGTGGAGATATGAGATTTAGAAGGTAAATTAGTCTTTATAAATATTTTAGAGCTGTTTGGTCTTCAGTTAAACCACGTATAATGATGATAGCTCAAAAGTAAAAATATTTAATACATCATTTTATAGGGAAGGGCTTAAAATCGATCTTGATTCTATAGAAAAGCTAGTTTCTTTGACCCAATGCGATATAAGGCAGATAATAAACACTCTACAGACTTATAAATTAACTTGCAACAATATGACTAATAATGAAGCTCAAAAAATGTATTTGGATCATTTTTATTTATTTATAGGTTATTGGATAAAAAACGTAGCATGGATGCATTTGAAGTCATGGGCCGTTATTTCAATCAAGAAAGATATTCATCTGATACTTTAGTTGACAGATTAGAGTACTATTTTAACGATTTTTCAATTATACCTATAATGGTTCAAGTAAAGGCTTTCTTGATTATTCACTAGGAAAATTATGTCAGATGTAAAATAGCAAATCTAGATGCACCTATAAAGTCAAAGTTTATTAAAACTCTCGTCAAAGACGACACCGTAAAGACTTTAATGTTGCTCGCAGAAGCAGCAAATTCTATTTCGATCGGTGATTTGGTAGATAAAATGATTTACAAGCATTTTCATTTATAATTTTTGTAGAGAACAGAACTGGAGTTTATTGCCAACCCATGCATTCTTTTCTTGTTTATTGCCAGCATATTATACTAATGGAAAGATGCAAAGTCAATATCAATTCCCTATGTATCAAACTCAAATGGAACTATTTATAGGTGGCTTGGACAAAATTCGAAATCAAATAAAAGCTTTAGATTGCTAAGAGAGTTTTATAAATACATCCAAACTTCGATATCTGGCTCGCCTTATTCACTTAGATTGGACTATCTTCCTCCTTTGTTCCATGTCTTAACAAAGCCTTTGACCGAAAAGGGAAAAGTATATAATTAATCTAAATTATTAGGAAGGAGTTGAAGATGTCATCAAAATTTTGGACTTTTACTATTTGAACAAAGACCATTGGGATTCTTTAGCTGATCTGATGTTAGTTAAAACAGCTAAGCCTATGTTGGACATTCCATCGCTTATTAAAGCTGCTCTAACTAGAAAGTAAACAAACCTCCTTTAATTATATAGCTACAACACATCTATTCACAAGCTTAAAATTTCTCCTGAAGTAGCAGTTATTAGAAAGAAAAAAGTAGCATCAGAATCCGTCAAATTATCTGAGCTTCCAGATATTGAAGATTTCGTTTTGGACGATGACTTGGTTAAAGGATCGGATTCAGAAGAAGAGGTTAAGGAAGAAACCATTCAACTTATGCCTATTAAAAAGAGGACTCTGTCAAAATCTGCTGCTAAACCGGCTGCTAAGAGGGGCAGAGGAAGAGGAAAATGATATTAAATTTTATACTTATCTTTGAAAATCCTAAACACTAACTCTTGATAAATATGAATTACTTCAAATTACAATGACCCAAATGTTCAAGTTTATTTTCTCTATCACAGAAGTGAGATCTCAAATTTAGATCAATTCAATAACGTGTAATTTTATTAAATTTTAATGAAACTAATTTAAATTTTTGAGTATGTTTTTAGTTAGAAACTGTCTCTGAGTTTGCATTTTTCTCTAGCTCGAGTAAATCCCACCCCAAATCCGACTTATCAATTTTCATATGATGTATCAAATGAGTAAGATTTTTAATGACTTTATCACTAACAAATTAAAATAGAAAAGAATACTTTGCATGTGTTTGAATCCAAATACAATAATCATCCAAATATATCTTTGAGTAACGATAATGAACATCATGATGATCAAATATATCTTTTAACTCCAATAACACTTTCAAAATAGCACTCTTTCCATTTTTAAACACATAATAACAATCGCTATGAATCTTTTTGATCAATTCAAAATTCCTGTATAAAGGAAAGGCCAAAGCTCTTCTATAAAATATCTTAAACACTTGTTTTATGTTTTGATAGTTCTAATAAAGTTATTATTTAAAATTAACTTGTAAGCAAGACATAGTAGCAGATAGTTTACCGATTGTCCAAGAAGATTCTACTGTATTTTCGCCCATTGTTGTGCGATGGTTATAACAATAACAAAGAACGAAGTCGATCAAATTAAAATATAGGGACTTGTTTTTCTCTTCACTAATAATATCTACAGATTATATTTTTGGTTTATTACATTCTTTTCTAGGCAACTTGTCTCGCATGATTGATATTTCTTCCTCCGTAAAATTTATACTGATTTGGCTTTCAAATTTTTCATCATTCTGACTTTGTTTTAACAGCATTTGTTTCCAAACAGTAGAAAAGTTTAATATTTCTTTTAGTTCGACATTATCTTGAATAAAGTTATGTCTAAAAAATAAACACAAAAAATAAATACAAATAGTATTCTGGATTAAACTTATTGTCTTCTTTCTCTACTCTAATCTTGTTTCTTTCTTCATTGATCGAGATTTCTGGGTTTTCTAGTTCATTAATTTCGTTAAAACTTTCTTGAACGAATAAGAAATACCCACTATACTGATTATTGAAACCATAAGGTATCGTTCCGGTTGGACTTTTCTAAAACTATAAGGATGAAATATGAATACTTCTTCGTAAGGAATTTGGGATATTGACCAATCATATTCAACCTCTATTAATTTAGCAAAAATCAATTACTTTGTTTTTTGTCACCAATAGATTCAGGCTCGTTCATTACTTCTATAATAGGAGATTTAGAGATTTCTTTATCTCTTTTATTGGATAGAAGTTTATTGATCAAGTTCAAATCAGCGAATTTTTCACCTTCATTTGCTTTCAAGATTTTAAAAATAAATCTCCCTTCTATTGCTTCAAACTTAACCTTTACCTTATCTTCTTCATTTTTAAGATTATTTTCAAATTTCAGTCTATATAATTATTTTATATCGAGATACCGTAGATAATAAGGGGTTAGATAAAAGTTAAATTGATTAGGATCTAAAACATAATCCATAGATTGTGTCTAGGGATTAATAAAATATATAGAATACTTTTACATAAGGAGTGTATATATTTATGAATATATGCTTTTCATCTTGATCAATGTCAAATTTAGGAGTTATCATTTTCCTTGAACTTTGTGATTCTACTACAGAATTTTTCGCGTTTTCTGCGCACTTTTCTTTTCACGTTTTTTGGGCAAAATCACGCACATTTTGGAAATTGTGTACATTTTTAAAAAATTTCAATACATTATATGGCACTTTATTTTCGTTCAGAGTGGTCCATTTATTAAATAATTAGTTGATTTAGATTCATTAAAAGTTTGGTTGAATTAAGCAAAAAATCAAAAGGGGACTACTCTGAAGGAAAATAAAGAGCCATATGGGAGTTTATTTTCGTTCAGAGTGGTCCATTTATTAAATAATTAGTTGAACAAGAGTGAGAATAATTTAGATTCATTAAAAATTTGATTGAATTAAGAAGAGAAGCAAAAAGGGAATAAAATGCCATATTCATATAAATTAAAGGGGACTTATAAGACCAGGGAACTATTTATTGACATTGGGGCCTCTTAAAATGTAAATACATTCATAAAAAAGTATTATGTTGGTTCTATTTTATGTGAAATCAAATACTGAAGATTCATTAACAATTTGGTTGAATTAAGCAAAGAATCTTTAAGGGACTACTCTGAATCAATTAAGTAGCATGGATTATTCCTGGCTTAGACTTCGAAGGGCTTAATTAAATCAATTTATAAAAATCCACCAATTTTTTGAATAAAGTTTGGACACAGTAGCTAAAATGGAGAACCTAGCGACTTGGTGCATACTTAAGAATTAGTATCTTATCAAATTGTTTATCCTTTGAACCAATGCAGACAGAAGTTAAATTACATCCAATGAAAAGCCAACTTGTGTGTATTTTTAATATAGGGATACGTGCTTATCTACTTCAGAAATTCAAAAGTTAAGCCATAAAGAATTGCAATGATCTCTACTCCAGCTGTTTTGATATTTCATTTATGTACCGTACATAAAACCGGGCTTAATAAGGACTGCTTTTTATAAAGGGAGTTTATTTTTGTTCAGAGTAGTCCCAATAATTGGTTGATTACCAATTTGGTTGATTAAGCAAAAAATTAAAAGGGAGTAAAGTGACCAACCATTTATCCGAACTTATAAAGACCACAATCTTATAACGGACATTTATAGCAAAAGGAAAGTTACAGCCATTAATTTATAAAAGAAAGCATGTTTAATTTAAGCTTGTCTAATATTTAAATTGACATTAGGTTGAAGAACGGTTTTGTAGCCAATGGTACTTAAGATGTTGAGGTACATGTCTGAGAAAGGGGAAGATTTTCTCCCATCCTTATTGTTAGCTTCCTTGATCAGTCTACCAGGGGGAGCGGAATAGACCATCATTTCATTTGGGGAGTTTCTGTATTTAGCATTGTCTACATGACTCAAGGTGGAGCCTTCGACATAATGACTCAGCGAGGTTTCGATTGGAATCATTTCGTAGCTTCCATCGGCCTTTTTGGCCTTAAAGCTTATCGCTTTGGCTGTAATGGACATGTCGTATAGTTGACGACACGTCTTGTAGGCGTCGGGGGTTTGGATTTGAGTGTACAGATCGCCATTGCTTCTAAACCGGGTTTGCTGGTCGATGCTGTGGAAAGATCGGAATATTGATTTCAGACTTTTGCCGGAACGAGTGTCGAAGAGATGTTGATCGAATGAATTACCGGAATTCGTCCAAATCCCAATCGCACCGTTGCTCCAGTTGTTCGTTCGATGCGGCATCAAGCATTTTTGATCTTGTGGGTTCACAAAATTCAAGTCACTTGCAAAGCCCAAGCCATGCATCAGCTCATGGGCTATGGTGTCCACAAACATGATGTCGTCATGGCTACCTTGACTGTTAGGAGCAAAGATAAAGTTGTACTTGGCGTTGATCTCCATGTGGATGTCGAAGTTGAAATAGCTGTAATTGGGCTTTAAGCCGTACTGCTTAGCCAAAGCAGGTGGATATCCGACCACCACGCCCTCCTGGTTCTTCGCGCGAACCATGGAGCCGGGACCGCAGCGCGCTATGCCTGTGTTTTGACATTCGCCTATAGAGCAAAAATTCACGAACTCGATTCGGATTTTAATCTTTTCTTTCAAGATCAGAACGGACTCCACCTTCTTCTTGACTATATCGAGGCCTTGGTGCACTTGGTTGCATTTCTGTTGGCTGTCTTGGCACTTGATGTCGTATTCGATCATCCCTGGACTGCCTGGCTCTAGCTGGACCCCAGGGTTATCGTTCTTTGCCTTGTTTCTGTTGTTATTTCTTGGATTTCCCCGTATAGGTTGATTGTTCCAGTTTGGTTGATTGTTCCTTCCTTTATTTGACCAGTTATTTCTTTGGCTTTGATCATTCCGAAACTCCCATCCTCTACTACTTCTATTAAAAGTATAAGGGGTTTGTCCTTGAATTTGGAAAAATATTGCTAATAATAGATTGAAGCTATTCATTGTATGCTTTATAGGCTATTTAGGCAAGTATTTATACTTGATTTCCATCTCCTTCAAATTTGTAATTCTTGTCACAAATTGAGTATTTATAGCCTTTAAATGGATGGTTCTTTAGATTTTTGTCCATGGTTTCCTATTTCTCCGCACTGTTCCCATTCAATAAATGCACTTTGTGGGAATTGGATCACTGATTCTAGTGAAAATATCGCTCCAAATAGTCATTAAAATACCAATTATTCGCCAATTTATTTGGAAATTTTGTTTTCTTACGATATATGGAAGCTTGTATTTTCGCAAGAAGCTTAAATTTGCTCAGAAAGTTGAACTATAGATTGTCCACTACAGGATAGCACAAGTAAATTTGGACTCTCTAATTTTTGCGATGGGTGGTAATAAACTGGGATAAGGCCCGACCCGTTTCCGATGGTTTTTTCGGGCATCGGGTTTTGAACATCGGTTTCGGGCGTAAAATTTTATAATATTTTACAAAGCTTTATATAAGTTTTTTAGCAAATATTGTATTTTTTATATGGGAGTTTATTTTAGTTCAGAGTAGTCCAATAATTGGTTGATTAAGAGTGAGAATTCATAAAAAATTTGGTTGAATTAAGCAAAGAATCAAAATGGGGCTACTCTGAACAAAAATAAACTCCCATATTTTCGTTAATAAAATTTTATAAATGATGAGAAAATTTTGAAGCCATAATAATAATTCTACTATACCATTTCCATTTCTAAAATCAGCTTTTAAATACTAACATTCCTAAAGCGAAAACTAACATGCCACAAATGAAAACTAGGATTCTATAAATGAAAACATTCTAAAAATAAAACTAAGATTACGAAAATGAAAACTAGGATTATTAAAATGAAATCTGTCTTTATAAAAACGAAAACTAACATTATCTGCTTTTAAAATAATAAACTTTGTATTACGATTTTTTCCAATTTTCGGAAAATAAAAAATAATAGACAATAAATAAAAAATTAAGATTGAAA
>NIPM01001125.1:0-27805 GCA_002738285.1 Holacanthella duospinosa | reverse complement strand
GGCTTGCTTGAAGTCTTACTCATTCATGAATTACCATTTAAGTTCGAATTTCCCAAACACTGAATCACTTTTGGAGGGCAGTGTATTACAAGTCTATAAGTCTATTCTTTCGAACTGGGTGAAAAATACGTTATGGAGATGTATAGATTCTTAAATTGTATTTCTAAACATAATCATCATTGATGATTATATATATAAGTTATCTTTTATTATAATCTAATTGTTTAAGATTGATAATTTAAAGATTTACCAAATATATATATAAACTTATTGATAGCTTCTTTTAATTGTCTCTAACAATATTAAATTCTTTTTTAACATATTTGAATCCTTTTTTCATAAATTAAGTTCAAATGTTTTTGTTTATGAAATNCATAAATTAAGTTCAAATGTTTTTGTTTATGAAATATTTTTCTTCGTATTTCAAATTCTATAAGTGTTTTGGTTGAAATAAATTAAGAATAAAAATGACACGTGCTCAAATTTACTAAAACGTTATTTACTCTGTGTAGAGAAGATATTTTAAAATCTAATATAGCCTATGTTACCCACAATATTTTTACCTATCTTTTGATATAATTTTTATGTTATTTTCTTTAGTCCTACTAAAGTCATTGACGAACACACATACACATTCTCGATTTTAGTAATATGGGACAAAATTTTTGAAACATAATTCTATTCTAATTAGTCGATGAATTTTAGTTTCTTGAATGCATAAAATAGTAAGAATGAAAATAAATTCATTTATTTACTATCCATAAAATATCTCTTAGCTATATTTCTTGCCATTTTAGTTGCTTCCTCAACCTATTTTCACTATGGTGCACTAATATGAAAAAATTATAACCGAGGCTTCAAAAATTTTGTGCCATATAGATATATATTCGATACTAACAATACAATAAAAACAAATACTGAAGGAGATAGAAGAATATGAATAAAGTTTTTGGAGTTTTTAAAATAAGCCTTTTCATGTCCTTAAATCATTATTTTTTAATTTAGAAACAGTTTTATTGGCAAAAGATAAAGTGACCATATTTATGATTTTCATTATTATATTCATTAGATAATCTATATTTATTAATAAAAATTTTATATAAGAGCATTTACTTTTAAATCTTTTGTCTTCTAATTAACTATATAAACCTTAATTAGATTAGTATTTGAGTAAAGCTTAATAGCTTATATTATATTCTTAAATTGTATTTTAAACATACTTGATTTTATATATAATTTATAATATAGCTATTTAAGATTGATAATTTAAAGATTTACCAAGTATATATTAAATAATTAAAAACTCATTAATATATTTCTTTACTTGTCTCTAATAATATTAAATTCTTTTTTAAAATACTTGAATCCTTTCTTCATAAATCAAGTTTAAATGTTTTTTATGAATATTTTTTTCTTCGTATTTCAAATTCTATAAGTGTTTTGGTTGAAATAAATTAATAAAAAATGACATGTGATCGATCAAATTTACTAAAATGTCATTTTACTCTATGTAGAGAAGATATTTTAAAATCTAATATAGCCTATGTTACCCGTAGTGTTTTTGTCTATCTTTTGATATAATTTTTATATTATTTTCTTTAGTCCTACTAAAGTGATTGACGAACATACACACACATACACATTCTCAATTTTAGTAATATAGATATTTTATAAGTTCATTTCGTACTGAGTACTTCTTGTGAGTGAGGTTATCTTGCAATAAACTAGTCTATTTGAATAGTCTTCTTTAGGAATTAAGCTTTCGAGGTCTAAAGTTGTAAAATATTTTTAAATGTTACGGCAATAAAAAGGTTTTTAGACTGAGAAAATATTGTAAAATGGTAGGGAAATTATCAATATACAAGAATATCATATAACTTTGTCATTTTATTGAATTATCTTTAAAGCTGAGTAGATGTACTTGGACCAGTTTTTATCTCGAAAGTTCACAAAATTGCTGTAGGAATCGAAATGAAGAATTTTTAAAAATCATCAGAAATTAATAATCAACGCATAGTGCATTAATTAAAGGAGATGATTAAGAAAAATATAAAAACAAACGAATTTAAACAGTAATTTTACATGAATTGCTTAATTTTATTAGCTACTTTGTTGTTTACTTTATTTTAAGTCTGCATTCTCTTTTTTGTTCTTAAAGTTTGCAGCCTGAGCTTCGATGAATGTTTATCTTTATTCTTTAAAGACTTAGCTATTCCTAACAACTTTAGTGTCGCAATTTTGCTGGCCATTTATCTTGACTCAATTGTGGTACTGATTCTTTTGGAAGTTGGAGAGATCCTTAAAAAGAATCATAAACTGATCTTTCAAGAGGATATTAAAGATAGGATTAATAGACGACGGTTATTAATTTGTAACACCTTCCGAAAGTTATAATTATTTAGGTTTGGATTCATTTATTCCGTCTACAATAAGTGAATCACAACCATTAACTTTTTTAGATGCCCGTACTACACAAATGAAATCAGAAAGGAAAGATATTGAAGGTTTATTTTTAGTTTAATATAGTTTATTCAGTACTTCCTAAAAGAACATTAGTCATCTATGGAGCAAGATACATCGATTACAAGTCTAATTCTGTTCCAGTTCTGCCTCTAATCTCCGCAGTGTTTTCAGAACTGGTTGGACTAGTAGGATCGTTCTTGATAACGTGGATTAGGTTCTGCTTTCTTTCTCTTTTAATAAAGAGGTCTATATAGCACTATATTTTCGTTCAGAGTAGTCCCTTTTTGATTCTTTGCTTAATCCAACCAAATTTTTAATGAATCTAGATTATTCTCACTTTTGATCAACCAATTATTTAATAAGTAAAATGGGAACTACTCTTAACGAAAATAGCCACATTTTAAGAAAGTAGAGTTGAAATAGAATCAAGTGTTAAAAATAAGACGGCATAAAGAAACCGACAACTTAGAACTTGTAATTATATAAGAAACTCCCAACTATTTTATCCTTTAATGTAAGCTCATAGCCTATTGTACCCTACCAGCTAGAATTTATCATAACGTCTTTGATTCCCCTAATGTCTGAATCCATTACAAACAGCCTTCGTAAAGACCCAATACCAAACATATCCTACCATTATTTTCAAGACTAAGGACATGAATCTTAAGAAAGAATTAAAAGGATTTTTACCAGAATCTGTATCATAAGGTGTGGTCCGTTAGTCCTGTCAAAAAACCAAAATAATAAGAAGCGTTATATTTATTTTAAAAATAAACAATATATATAAAAAATACATTTAATTTAATATTTCATTTATAAAGTGTTTATATACATTTCTCCTCGAAATATGTGGAAGGACATTTTTGGTATTTTCTTTTAACAAAATGGCACAAAATTTTTGAAGCCTCGGTTATAATTCTAGAATATTAATGCATCATAGTGAAAATAGGTTGAGGAAGCAACTAAAATGGCAAGAAATATAACTAACAGATATTTTATGGATAGTAAATAGATGAATTTACTTTCATTCTTATTATTCTATGCATTTAAGAAACTAAAATTTCTCGACCAATTAGAATAGATTTATGTTTCAAAAGTATTATGCCAAATGGATGACTTTAGAAGTGATTATTTTAGTAGGACTTTTTTATAAATAGAAGTATCTATTTCTTCTACAGACTTATGTATAGTTTTTGTACTTATTCTTTAAAGTGTCTAGTCGTCTTTTTACAAGCAATATTTTCGTTAATAGTGGCAGATTGCATTTCCCCTGTTTTGATTTTCAATCGTTTTCATTCTTTAAAAATAAAGGTTATTAAAATTTTATTGCTTTAAGTTAATAAATAATAATAAGGTTTATTTAATGTTGTGATTTTGTGTTTCAAAAATCACATAATTTGTCTGTATTTAAATTTATAAAATTGGACAGGAATAATAGAGTACACCTTAAATTTCTTTGGCTGGTTCATAGAACTTTGAATTGACCATTTCTTCATTCAGTGGTTCATAGGTAGGATATTCCTATCTTTAGAAGTTGGGCCATTAGATTTCTTATCATCTTTTTTTAGTGAATCAAAATCATTCTTGCCATCATAAGCTCCTTGAATAGAATGAACTTCTATTCCCTTTGTAGGCACTTCGTATCTATTAGCTGTAGTATTCCCCGAGACCTTTCCTAAGGTTTCCTCGGTTTTTGGGTTTTAGGTATCGGAATTCGGAGTTTTCGGGTTTAATAAGCTATAATTAATTGTCGCTAAATATCAAGGGTTTTAAATAATAAAAATAGGTTTAATAATTTCTATTTATAAATTAATTATAAGTCTTCTTCATCTGAACTAAAAGGCAAAAAGTCCCCAATATTTTTATCAAATTGATTAAATAATTCCACATTCTCATCATATTGAAAATTTGAATTACTATGTTCGGATTCAAAAGAATTAAAATTTTCGGCACTACCCGTATTCTCTGGTTCTAAATCTATAATATCAGGCTCCAAATCAACTTCAATAATGTTAGGATTAGGTGGATTATTCAAAAATATTTCAGAGTTGATTTTAAACTAAAGCAATGGAATATGAACAAAGGAAAAGCGAAATAAAAGAAATTTAGTGATATAACAATGATTATTGAGTGATGCAATGATGATTAAACTAAAATTTGAATATAAATTCAGCTGATTACAAACAAATTAAATCGGTATTAAGTAAACTTATCAATTGTTCAGTGTTTATACTAAATAGTGGTATCTGGGTTACGTAATACAATTAATGGAATATTTTAAAAGGGGTTACTTTATTGTTTATTAATTTTTTAGGGGGATTTTAAATGAAAAATGTAAAAGAGAATTATATCAAAAATTGCAAAAAAATTATTTTGTAATTTTTAGAAATTAGGAGTTTTTTTAAAATGCTTAATATTAAGAAAATAAACGGTTAACTCTTAATGCGACAAAATTGTATGATTAAATATAACAAAACAAATGATTTAATAAGAGAACTAACTTGTAACAAATACAATGATAGTAAAAGTATATCCGATATTTCTAAGGAATTAAACGTGAAATATAATACAACTTATTCAATAATTTCTAAATATAAGAAAAAAGGTATAATGATATCAGAAAAAGAAAAATGTGAAAGAAAGAAAATTCTTACTAATGATGATAAAAATAATATAAAAAGTATTATTCAAAGGGATGCCTCTACTCCATTACGTAAGATAAAAGATGAATTACAAACTGTCTATAATAAAACAGTCTCAGTTCCAACATTACATAGAACAATCGCAGAGTTTGAATATAGCTTTAAAAGGATCCAATTAATACCTGAGAAGCGAAATTCAAAATCCACTATTGACACTAGATTTGAGCATGCGAGATTTGTAGCTGATATTAATTCGAATAAGCTGATATTTGTCAATGAGTTTGGAATAAATTGCTCTATGAGGAAGAGATATGGGCGGGCTCCCGTTGGTATAACTCCTCGAAAAAATGTCACAACTATAAGAAGTAATAAGATTTCTATAGCAGCAGCCATATCGAAGGATGAAGTCATAAATTTCAAGATACAAAAAAAACCTTATAATATTGAAACTTTTTATGATTTCATGTGTCAATTGGTGGAAAAACTTAATGAAAAAAACATTAGAAACACAGTAATTATAATGGATAATTTAATTGTTCATAAAAATGAAAAAGTAAAGCTAATGGTAAAAGAAAAAGGTCATCAGCTCTATTTTTTGCCACCATATACGCCTTAACTTAATCCAATAGAGGAAATCTTTTCAGTTTGGAAAGAAATTATCAGAGGAAGCAATTGTAACTCAAATGAAAGTTTGATGGCAGCATTTAATACAGCAGCAAATGATATTACAAGGGGAAAATGTCAGGTGTTTTCAGACATATGCAAAATTTTCTGGTAAAGGCATTATCGAGAGAAAAGTTCAATTAAATTTTAATTTTAAAAATATATTTTTTGTAATCTTTTAATTATATACCATTTTCCAGTAAATTTCGTCCTTTTAATAAAAATAAAATAATAGCTTGAATATTGATTTATTATAATTATATTAAAAATTAATAAATACCAAAAAATATATTATATTTATTAAAAGAATGAAATTGACTAAAAAAACAAAATTGACTGGAAAATGATATATATATTTTTAAAAAAAACTTTATTTATATTACTTTGAAAATATAATTTATTTAAAAAGGATTTTTTTGCAATTATTGATATAATTCTGTCTTTTACATTTTTCATTTAAAATCCTCCTAAAAAATTAATAAACAATAAAGTAACCCCTTTTAAAAGATTCCATTAATTGTATTACGTAACCCAGATACCACTATTTAGTATAAACACTGAACAATTGATAAGTTTGCTTAATACCGATTTAATTTGTTTGTAATCAGCTGAATTTATATTCAAATTTTAGTTTAATCATCATTGCATCACTCAATAATCATTGTTATATCACTAAATTTCTTTTATTTCGCTTTTCCTTTGTTCATATTCCATTGCTTTAGTTTAAAATAAACTCCGAAATATTTTGAAACAAACTCCGAAATATTTTGAAATAAATTCTGAAGTATTTTGCAAAGAGTTTTATTTATTTTGAAATAAACTTTGAAATATTTTGAAAAACCCTGTAACCCGAAATGACATTGTCTTTTGACCCAAAAAACTTTTTGTCATTATTTTATCAATATATAACAAATCTTCTACTAATGAATGTTTTAGGCTTGCTTTCCATTTTCCGTGAATGGATTTATGGATACTAAAGCATCATTCCATTGCTGCTTCGCTGACAGGAATAACTGATAGAATTTTTTCACAAAAAAGCTTCAATTTCATTGGTGTGGAGCAATGTGAATTAAAGATATTATTAGTACAAAATTCTGAGAATTCTTTGATATTTAAACCATTCATCTATTTTTCCAAAATATCAAATTCATCCTGATAAATCAATTTAGTTTTTAACATAAAAGTCAAGTATTACAACAGGATTTCTTATCAAAGGATGTCTTGATTCTGCTATATTAACTAAATAAATAAAGACTTGTATCTTTTGATTTTTGAATCTCATCATTAAAATAATGCGTAAAAATCTATCCATGATGCACCGTCAACTTGAAATTTGTTAAGAAAATCAATATATGGCTTTAAGGATTCTATAGAATTTTTCAAATTCGACATTTTGTGCTTATTACATTCCTTATTTTGTCTTTTTAGGTATTTTAGCAGAGCCACAAATTTATCATAAACACTATTCCATCTGGTCTCCACATAACGGCTAATGACACTTTGATCAATATAATCTTTTAATATTGATATGAATGTGACCCCCTGTTATGTACATAAATTCTTTAGCTTATAAAACCGATAAAAACATTTTAAATAAATCTTACCTTTATTGAATTTCACGAAGGTAAGGTGGCTGTTTGGATCCTATTGGGGCTCGGATTAGCTACCCGAAGACCTACCAATAGAACGTACCATGCACGAAGACATGGAAATATTTTCAGCAGTCGCTATCCGGTGATAGTAGCGGCTGTCCTTTTTGTAACTCAACTGTATTTCCTTTGCTGGAATCCCAGGTCCTTATGACTCAGCTAATAAAGGCAAGCGGACACTCACAACGCAAAAAAAATGCTCTAGCTCTGCAGGGCATATTCATATCAAATATCATAAGCGCTTCTTGTATAAAATCAATATCACTAATAGCTTTCTTAATAATTAAGTTCACAATATGTGAAGCACAACGAAGGGGGAGGACTTCTGGGCGCAAATTTGAAACCTCTTTTGTAGCTGATAACATAGATGGGGCATTATAGGTAATACAGATGATTGTAATAATAGTGTGTTTCTTAAAAGTCTCAATGGCTTCGCAAATGCAATTCATTATATTGAATGTTGAGTTTGATTCTACAACATAAGATCTCCAAAAGTATGGAATATCAGGCTGATCAGAAAAAAACAAAAGCAAATTGATGTTTTTATTATCTTTAGATGAATTCTTCCACTCATCAATAACGATAGAACCCATTTTTCCTTGGTACTTTGTTAAAAACTCTTGTTTCATTCTTGATGAAAATAATCTAATCTCCTGTCTCAATATTTTGGCCTCTATTATAGGTACATTAAATAGCTCGCTAATAACTGGGTCTTCGAAGAACTTTAATGGTATTATTCTTTTACTACATGAAATTGCATAAATGAACTTATTTAACTTGGATTCAGGAATTGTTGAATTATTACTTTTACCAAATGAAACAAAGTTTAAAGTGTTTGAGAATCCAATTTCCTTTTTTGGTGTTTTCCTTTTCAACCATTATATCAGGATGTATATTAATTAAGTGACCTTTAATGAATTGGTTCCTATTTTAACTAAATCGTACTTATATTCTTTAAAGCACATTTTACAATTAGCCTTCTTATTAGGAATATATATATAATAAAAATCGGTATATGTTGAGTTTTCATTAATAATTGATAATATATTCTCTTCACTTACCCTTTTTAGTGCCATTGAAAATTTTTAAAATATGAACAAACAAAAAAGTGGTCAAGAATATTAAAGCAGTAAGAAACCGAAAATATAAGAGTTAAAGATATCGGGTGCCGGTTCGGGTTCGGGTCGGAGTTTTAGCATTGGGTTTCAGGTTCGAGTCGGGTTCGGGTCATAGCCCAGTCTATTAGGGAGTTCAATATAATCAGTAGTCGGATCTCCAATTATCAAGAAACACAGAGCCTGGTAATGAAGTCTCTCTTTAAGTGAAAGAGGTCACCTTGTCTCATTAGGTGGGCGGTATTGGAGCTTAGAAGGTGGAATGCGGGTTAATCCAAAACAAGAAGCAGAAGGTTTGTTGGATGTAACGAAATAAAATAATATCCATAAATAACTTTTGAGATTCTTTTTTTGTACTTTATAAAAAATTTCAATCAAGGGATCAAGTTACGTAATAGGGTGATTTTTAATTGACATTTAGCTTTGTAGAAGTAATTCGATTCGATATCCTAATAATTTTATTTTACATATCAGATTGAAATTCTAATCTTCACAATTGTGAATGCTATTGTCGAAATCTTGTAAAAAGTAAATTTATCAATACAGTTTTGTGCATAGAAAGTGGCGTGCGCCATTTTCTATGCACAAGACTGTATAATAGAAGCTTACATCTTATCCAACGAAAGATTATTGTCTAATTTGTCGAAATGATTTTTAGAGGAAAAAATGCATTTAAAGATGAATTGATGATGCTAATGAAGCAACTTCATATTCAGTTTTACTACCTAGAATACAATTTTAATTATTCAAAAATTAATAAGTATTCGATAAATATTTTCATTTTAAAACACATTGTATTTTTTAATAAGCGAAAAATGAGTACTTCAGCGATCACAACGCCCGTGTACAGGGTGCACATTATGTTCGTCACTTTACATTCCACTGAATAAATAATTTAATAAAATCCCATTTAAGTCTTTTTAATAAGACTTGTAATTATTTTTGTCTATTTTTTAGTTTGATTTCATTTCTAGTTTGTTATGTTTCATGTATTTAAACCGTAAATTTAACAATAAAGAGAAAATAACTGAATCACAAATCCTATATATCTATTATTATTATTTTGAAAGCTTTTTTAATTTACGGTATCAATTTTCTAATATGGCATGACATTTACAAATTATAGTCTTCTTTTTGGTTGAGAAATTTTCGTTTTGTGAATGCTAATAATAAAGAAAAATTTATGCATTTAACAACTTTACCATTTATAAATATTTTTTTGATGAAATCTCTCGGAATTTTGGTTACATATGCAACAAATTTTACATTATGTACACGAATTTTCTAGAATTTTGTTAAAGGATTTGATGATTTCGAGCCATGTAAAAAAGTTTAGAAATATTAGGGCCTTCCGAGCAAAGAGGCACTCGAGAAAATCTAAATAAAAGATATAAGATTAAAAATTAGTATGTTTATAGATACGAATTTTATGCATCTATTACACTTATCCATTTCGGATAACTTCTGGATACCATTCATAAATCCTTTAGCATTAAGCTCCTGTATCGCACTTTCTAGCTATATTTCTAGTTCATGCCAATCATCATAAATGTTTTCCTTTAACTTCCTCTTTAATTGTTTAAAACAAATTGAAATCAGGTGGGCTAATATCAATGCTATAGGGAGGATGATCCCAAACCCGAATATTTTCATCAATAAAATACTGCTTTATAAGATTTGATTTATGTAGCTTAGCACTATAATGTAATATTATAGGTACCTTGAATTTTTTATCAGGTAACCATTTGTCTAATAATTGAACTAGGAAGTTTTTATAGACATCTGAAGTTACAGTCTCTTTAGGAGCACAGAGCTTCCAATAAGCAACACCTTGAAAATCCATTGCTAATATTAGTATTCTCTTTTTTCATATTTAGATTGAAGTACAAATTCAGGTGGGTCTTTATTCTTATTTCTCCAAGATCGGATCTAGTCACGTTGGGGTTACATGTATAAAGACACCCGAGTTTCATCTGTTGTCAAAGTTCGATTAATTAAGTTATTTTGTCTCGATAAGAGTTGCATATTGTTTTTACATGCTAACACTCTGTGTTCTCTTTGTTCATCCGCGAGAAAATGAGGTACCCATTTATTTAATAGTTTTTTTCATTTGTAAATCTTCTGTTAAATATCGAAATAACGTTATTTTACTACAAGTTACCCGCATTGAAAGTTCGAGGCAAGACCATGTTCTAGTTTGGGCCAACAATTCTTTAATTTTATCTATTACATTTTCATTCTTCGAGATATCACTTGTATCGCCTCCTCGGTTACCTTCGACCTACATTGTAGCCGGTCTTAAACTTATTAACTAAATTATTAACTGTATTTAGTTTATAGGCACTATTTCCAATTGATTCAACTAATTCTTTATGAATTATCCCAGAACTGTGTCCCATAATTACGGCAACTTTGATGAAAATCGGCTGTTCTTTATCTGAAATTGAATCTTTTAATTCTTGCAAGCTATTCATGATAATATTCAAAATATAATTATTTATAAATAAAGCTTGTAATATATATAGATTAATTTAAAAGTCATGGTATTATTAGTATATTATTAAAGGCATAATTAAACAAAATTCGAGTGCCTCTTTGCGCGGAACGGCCTAATAAATAAAAACCCCATTTTCATCAAAAATTAACGATCATATATTAGGTCTATTGTCATTACAAAGTCACATGAAAGATATTTATTTTTTTAAATTGTATTAAAAATTTCCAAAATTTCGAATATTATTGATGCTTTTATCTCTACTGTATGGCTTAAAAATTTTCAAGTCTTGGATAAAATTCTAGAATTTTATGCAAATAATGTAAAATTGATTGAATAAATAGCCTAGATAATGAGCATTATTTTTTGGGTGGTAAAATTGATAAGTGTATCTATTTATCTTCACTTTTTAACTCACATTCTATTTATTTCATAGATTTAAAAAATAATATAGTTTTCTAGGAGTTTCTAAATTTACAATTTACTATTATAAATTAACAAGGATTCTCAATCTAAGAATTGAATAGCAAATTAATTAAAATGGTATATAAATCGATGATATACATTAAAAACAATTAAAAATGTATAACTATACACAGATAGAGAAACTGAGCTTATGTTTTTGACTTTATTTTTCGTTTTAAGTGCATTTTCTTTCAAGAGAAGCTTTGGATTTGCAAAAATATCAAATGTTAATAAAGATGATAAAAATAAAATATTAATAACAGGCTATAACCGAGATATCAAAGATATGAATCAAGTTGTGATGATAGTAGGGTTATTGAGTAAATTATGTAGGACTATTCAGAACTTTAAAGTCTATAATTCTATATATAAATCCACTTGTCTATTTTACCCAAAAATATCGATAAATAGCCAAATCCAATCTTTCTCTAATCAGGATACTAGATCGGAACTGTTTGCTTTTGATCCTGTTATTAAATCATCAAAAGTATCAATCATAAATGATTTTTGTATCTCCACAGTAGCAGTACCGATGAAAGATGGTAGATATTTTTATATAAAGCTCAATAAAATTAATAATATCAATAGAGATAATAAATGAGTTAGCGTTAAATCTGAACTCCAAATTGATGTCAATTGTTTATCGTCTATTTATAAGTTGGCTAAAAATAAACTACAGGTCTCTGTAAGAGCATATTTTTCTATGAGATCTAATGTGATGAACAATAAATCCGTTTCATCTAGAAAAGCTGGTTTGTATAGTAATTTAGTTAAAAGAATTAAAGATTGATTTTTAATAAATATTTGACTTTCTATGCTATTATATGAACGAAATAGTTTAATCGAAACTTGTTCAAATTTGAAATCATGGATTTCAAGCTCAATTTTCGGTATTGAACAGCAACAATTCAACATTTTTAAAGTTTATAAATATATTTTATAAATTAAACCTTTTAGATTATATGGAATGCAGTGATGGGAAAAATCAATGCTTTTTCATTCAATGAAATTTCATTGAATTTTGTGTAATTTAATCGATTGTTCAGTAAAAATAGAGTGAATGCTAGTGAAATTTAATATAATCCGGTGTATTCAGATCTTTATGCATCTTTTGATACATTCATAAAAATAAATATTTATCCTTTTAGAAAGTCAAAAATATCGATCAAAATTCAAGTGGACCGAATTGAAACTTTTCGAGAGATAAAGACATTAAATTTGACATATAAAAAGCTCTAATCATGCATAATATTTTGGGATAAATAGTTTTATTAAAAAGGAAGCTCTTTTTTTATATTTAGGTTCAAAGTCTAGGAATTAAATTGTCAATGAACAGCTCATGAACCGAATCGTAGCCATCAAATTCAGATGACGCATTCATTGCACAATCCTCCTCTAATGCCACAGGGCTTCTAACACCATTGGAATTAGACTCTTTAACACCTTTAGAAGTTCTATTCAATTATCATTGAAGGAAATGTGACCGAAAGCACTATACCAGAATTGAACATCAATTTGCATTGAAGGTGCTCAAGATGAGCTTGATTTCTTTCATTGTTAAAATCTAAATACTTAGTTATCAAACTTTGTTCATTATTGATTGAAGTTGGAAGACTTTATACTTCAGAGATTGATTCTAAATCATCATTAAATTCTTTGATTGAATCAGCATTTGATGTTAAATCTACAGTAGAATTTGTTGAATCAGTCATATTCAATCTATTATTGTTTTTCTTGTTCCCTAATTGTTAAATTATTTAATTACTTTTATCAGCCAAACCTTCAAAAGTTGAAATGTGCTTTTTCAATCTTGTAATCAAAGGTGCTTTTAAGTGGCTACAGTTCATACATTTGGCTCTTACCTTATCATTATCTATGACTTTATTAAAATGATTCCATTCAACGCTTATTGGCTTTTTTCCTCCTGCCATTGATTTGGAAAATTTTCGAGTCAATGAGTTGAAATTAAACTCAACCACTTTTAGCAGTAAATTACAAAACATCATAGTATAATTAATATTTTTTGACAAAAATAGGTTTGGATGGTGTGTTTATATCATAAATAAAGATCCCAAATCGATATAATGTCTTTTTAAAAAGTTATTAAGTTTTTAATGAAATTTCACTGAAATTTGTTAATAAAAATCATGAAATTTCATGTCCCATCACTGATGGAATGTATTAGAATTTTTCAAACGCAAAAATTGATTAAACACTAACTTTTTTGAAGGATCAGTAATTTGGAAAGCATTTTTAGTTAGTCTTCTTTATGATAAAAAAGTCAGTCTCGGATATAGAATGATGTCTAGGAGATGCAATTGAAAATATTTACGTGGCCTAAGAACAAATAATGTTATTTTGCAAAAAATAAGTCTACCTTAGAAAATGATTCAATAAATCACAGATTTTAAATGGAACTCATCAATGAACAAATCAATAAATTAAGCAAAATCAAGAAAAGTAATACATTATCCAAACTAACAAGCGAATTAACATACTCATTATACAAATTAAGTATTACATCCCCTTCCTAAATCTATGAAACCTTATTCTTGTGTTTAGATAAAGAGAATGAATTTCAAAAGACAGAAACTTTAGAGGAATTAGTGTGTAAAGGGTTTACACAAAAAGAATTCTGGCTTCAATTGCAGATGAGAAATTCTGAACTCTTATCCAATCCAGTAGATCTCGCTTTATTTTTCTCGATTGAAAAAGAAGATCCTAATTCATCCGAACATAGCAAAAGTAACTTATAAAAGGAAATTAATCATATAGTATCATGTTCTGACAATGAATCAAACAGCGAAGAAGTTGGTTCAGAAGGTATCAATATGTACTAATTATTTTAGAGGAATCGGAAAATTCATTTGATTCTCAATTAGAACAAGATTTAGATAGTAATATTATCTCTCAATTTAATTTAATAGATCTGGACAATTCATTAGAGTTTAATGTACTCATATAAGTATAAATTTTTAGAATGACGATGAAGAAATGCTAGATGAGGGCGAAATGATGGATTATTTAGAAGCAAAGTCGACAAAAAAGAAAATCAAGGCCCCTAAGATCAAAAAAGGGAGTAAGTTGGATGATAAATTCTTCAAATTACATGAGATGGAAGAATTTATTGATGAAGCAGAAAACCAAAAATCGGATTCTAGTTTTGATTATTTCAATGGTATACTGCAAAATCCCAATCTTAAATTTTTATTTTAGACCCTGATGAAGATCCAGACAAGACCGAACGTACACCAAATCCTTTTTTGTTATAATTTTATATATAGAATCTAAATATGACGATTTCTTTGATCCAGTTGATGATTCCCAAGAAGAAATTAATGATGAAAACATCAACTCCGAAGTTGGTGAAATATCAAATATCACTTCAGATGAAGAGGAAGAGATCACCCGGCCTTCCACTTTCGAACGTCGAGATAATGATGACGATTTTAGTGATATTGAGGCGAAGAAACCAGTTAAAGGTATCTTTTTGTAAAGTTTATTTAATGTAGAAGAAAGCTTGTCACAATTTGAAAAGTATCAATTAAGAATGAAGAAAATGATCGAAACATTAGAATTCGAAAATATTAAACCAAAACAATGGACCTTATCCGGTGAAGTATCGTCCTTCATAGCTTTATAGTATTTATAGGTCTCGGTTAAAGAAAGGCCGATGAATAGTTTATTGCAAGAAGTGTTGGATTTCGAACATTGTTCTAAAGTATTATATCTTATAAAATAACAATTTATATAGCCTGTACCTGTGATTACAGAAGAAGTCACTCAAAATCTCGAAGATAAAATCAAGAACCGCATTTTAGCCGTACCGATTCCCTCAATAAACCCCAATTTTATTATTAGAACGATTATAATGATGTCATTAAGAAAATAGAGAATAAACACAAGGTGGATTTGAATTTAGTTAAAGAGATCAATGATTTGAAAAGCGAAAAATCCTTAGCTCAAGTTTTAGAAGATGATATGCTTGGTAGAGCCAAGAAAGATGAACTTCAAATTCAAGAACAACATAAAGAAATCCAATCTCTATATAATGCATTAGCGCAATCTTTAGATGCGTTATCTAACTTTCATTTTGTTATCAAAACTGTATTTCACATTTATGTTTATTTCTGAAGCCTAAAGTTGATATCAAAGTTTTTGATCATTTACCTGCTATTTCTATTGAAAATCCAACACCTACTACATTTAATGATAATGACTTAATTGCACCAGAAGAGGTATATTATAATCGAAATGCTAATTCAAAAGTAATCTTTATAAATTTATATTTTAGGCGGAGAAAGAAATGACTAGTAAGGATAAGTTTACGTTGAGAAATAGAAAGAAGAGATTGTTTAAACTTAAGGAGTCAAAGAAAAAAGTTAAGAAAGTTAAACCTTTAAAGAATTTAGAATTCCATTAAAGCCTATCATTTCTTAAATTTATTATAAACTTCTAAACATTCTAAATAAGCTTTACCGCTTTGAAGCCCTACTAGATTGTCGGCATAAATATCGGTTTCATAGTTTATCAGATTACTTAATTCTTTTAAATTGTCTAAACATTGCATCATTTCTCTTTTCCAATTTAAATCTTTAAGTTCATTCGATAAGTTATCTTCATCGGAATTTTGAGTGCTCATCCAGTTCAATAATAACCATATCAACACTTTCATTATGTCTTAAACAATTTTCTTTTAGTTTTTTATACTAGGTTTGTTGTTTGTTATTTGTTAGATTTCCGATTAAAGAGTTTCATTATGCGATGTATCTGAAGCCATTAGACTTAAAAACTCGATAAAAACATTGTAAACTTATATCAATATCAAAAAGAATTATATTTATCTATTTAGTTGTGTGAAAGGAATTAGTATGTCAAGTAATTAATCATGTAATTCTAATATAGATAATTAAAGTATAGATTTGAGTTAAATAAAGGATGTATTTAATCTAAAAGAGACTATTTTTATTAGGATTAATACCATGCAACAAGGAAACGAAATCCTTACATTGAAATATCAATTCTTTAAAAACATTCCTAATCATAACTTCGAGTTCCTCGACTGAATTATATTTATCATAATCCAATTCATTTAATTTCGTCTTCACTTGATTTAAACAATGTAAGATTTGATGGCCATGTTTAGAGTATTTTCGAGTCAATAAATTAGTAGCAGAAGCAGTAACTATTCTGGTTTCTCCTAATGTGTATTGAATAAATATTATCAACAAGTTGTTAATCTTCATATTTTTTATCTTGCAATTATTTTTCGCTTATTATATTTGTAAAAGATTGTTTTTTGTTTGTTAATCATTGAGAGAATCTTGAAAGAACTAATGAAATCGTAAGCCGGGTAGAAGAGTTTAACTTCTATGTCTTTTAGACCTAAAACTCTTTCTTACTTTCTAAAGGCTTTTTGACTGATTTATTTATAAATTTTTTTGAACTAGATGGAGAAGCTCGAAGAAAGACTGCAAGGAATAGATCAAGAAGCCTCTAAATACCAGAATTATATATTAGTATTATCAGGAGTAGGATTTTTAGGTGGTTTATTAGGTTCGAAATTAATTTTCTTCAAAAAGTAATTTCTATAACAAATATTAATTCATTTAGAACACCATTAAGGATTAGTAAATCTAACCTTGGATTTGCATTACAAACATTTTCTATTGCTACGGTCCTCACTTTTAGTTCTTTTGCATTATCGGCTTATACATTTTCTTATTTTACTGGAGTTCGAAACGTAAATTTCACTCTCTATAATTAGTTGTAGTTTCGTGAATTCAATATCTATTGTAGAAGCAAATTTAGAAAACGAACTCCTACCGAGATGGATCTTTCATTGATCGGAGAAGAAAAAGATCTTTTGGATTTAATTAAAAAGTAATTTTATACAGAACTTTGTAAAAAATATTTATTAGAAAGCTTGTATTCTTTGTACTAAATCAGTATACGAACCAGTCTCATCATAATTGATCAGTTTATTATATAATACAGCATTATCTTTAGAAAAACAATGTTCTACATCCATAAATGGCATACTCTTATTATTGATGTAAGTAATTAATAAGCAAAAGATATTTATCATCAATTCCATTTTGATTTAAATACATTTTTCAATTTTATTCAGCTTTATATAGAAGTAATTGTTTGTATAAATTGGTACTAATATTTTGGAAATACAAAAATCACTTATTAAAGTTACATTCGATGATTGAAAATAAGTGCCAAAAACTACTACCGTGTTTTTCCTATTACAAGCCAGGGGTTTGTATTAAATTTTGGCTTAAAAAATTTCTAATAAAAGCCCGGGGGGAGGGCTTTTATTGAACGTGGAATTTTTTTAAGTTTCATATTTTTAAAAAATAAATTATTTTATTTGAAAATCATTTAATCTCATAAGCTTATGACTAAAGGATCATCTTCTTCAATATCTTCATCCAAATTGATGATTTCCTGGGCTGAGTTAATTAATGCATTTCGAACACTTTCACCCACTTTTTCGTGATTGAATATGAATATTGCAGTTTTGGAAAAATCACGATCAGAGTTCATATAAGACTATACCAATGCTTTATAACACATCTCCTGGCTTATTTTAGACCATGAGTTAACAACACCTTTTGACACTTCGTCTATTGAAGGCTTGATGAGGTTATTTCTTTCATTTCGAATCATTCGATTTTCTATATAATCTCTAATTTCAAGTCTTAAATAATCTTTAAATGGCTTGTTGATTACCAAATCAAGACTTTGAAGATAGTATGTGGTTCCTGAAGGAATAACTATTTTATCTATAAAATTTTCATTTAAATAACTCTTCATATCTCTTGCGCGATGGGTCGGAGCAGAATCCCATACAATAATACCTCTTATAAGAGGATTAAATGCTGAGTATATCCATTTCCTCAATTTCCTTGGGTAGACCAAACCTTTGGACTAGATAAAAGTTGATGGTTATTTTTGTTTTTAATAGTTTCAGTGTTACCTTTAACTATAATTACAGGCTTCATTTTTGTACCATCTCCACGGATTGCTAAAATAACAGTTACTCGAGAGCTTTCATAGTTTGTTGATGGTAAGTAAACTGAGGTTGCTCCTCTACGATCAATAGTGGTTCCACTTTCTTCTCCAAAATAAACAGCTGTTTCATCCATTAAAATAATATTTTCCAGCTTGTATGAATCCAATGATATTTCATCTACAAACTTCTTAAACGAAATAACACGCTCAACAATAACATCGTCTGGAATTTTAAACAATGTAGTTGATTTTCTGAGTGATAGTTCGAAGCGTCTTGAAAAATTATCTAACCAATGAGACGATGCTTTAAATGATTTATCTATGTCGCTTTCTTTGTATAATTTTAAAGCCATTTCCTGAATCATTTTTCTAGTAACAATAAAGCTCTGGATCCTCCTATTAATTATCCAATCAAATAAAACAATTTCAAATTCTTCGACTATGCATTTTCTTCCTGCACCTTTGAATCTTTGTGTATTTCCATCTGCATCTTCTGGAATTTTTTTCCAACGTCTAATCATTCTAAGGTCTAAATTGTATTTTCTCGCCACTTTGTTTAAAGAATTTCCTGGTTGCTCGGATTCTTTTATAATAGCTCTTTTATAACTAATACTGTAGACTTTCTTTTACTTTCTTCCATTAATTAAATTCTTATAAGGGTGGAAAATTTTTCATGAAGAATTACAGGGGATAAATTTTTATGAAATCAAAAACATAAACCTTAGGGCTTGTATTAAGGGGAGGGCTTCTATTGGTGGTAATTTTTTATAAAAATCAATAGAAGTCCCCAGAGCTTCTAATAGGAAAAACACGGTAATTCCACGCCATTATGATGATTATTGAGAGCCATGATATGATTATTTATTGATATTTTTGGGTAAAATAAACAAATTAAGTTATAAAGTTGGTTATATGCCTCAAAATCCGACATAGTTCTACATAATTTATGCAATAATTCTTCATTTGTAAAAACTTGTTCTACTCTTTTTATACCCAAGTATCAATATTCTACCTTTCTTTTCAATATTAGAGATTTTTACAAATCCAGTGTCGCTCTTGAACTAAAATGTGCTCAAAATGGAAGGCAAAATTAAAAACATAACATTATGTGTATCAAACTAAGGTCATTTATACTCATTTGATTAGTTATGAACATCATTTTACTTTGATAAAAGTCAGGGGTTGGAGAGCATTCTCGCCTTTCAAAATATTTATGAAATAAATATCAAGAAAAATTTTGAAATATCTGTTCTTCCTTATTCGGAAATTTCTCAGCCAATTCCAAAACGATTTCCGCATTCTAAACCCGAAAAAATACTTAGAAGGCGTTGAGAGGGATACCAATTTGACAGCCAAGAATCGTTGATAGTCAATTTTGTTTGAAGCCAACCCTAACAATTCATCAAAATACTTTAAAGAATCTGCTTTCTTCAACTTATAAGAATTCTGACAAACCAAATTCAACGCAATCTCATCTCTAGAATCACACTCATATGCTTTCATAGAATAAAGATACGCCTTATCCAAATCTGATTGTGTTTGTCCTGAGATGAATGGTGAATAGAGTGAATAAAACGTAGATAAAGTTGACAATACCATTAGATTTCGAGGATCCAAATCATAAGCTTTAAGCAGAAAAGTCTCCGCTTTCTTAATATAATTACCGACCTCATATTGATTAATTGAGTTGGTACTACATAAATATTGAAATTCATTCAAATAAAATTCTGCAAACCCTAAGTACACGTTAGCCAACCTGGGATGATCGTCATTATAACGTTTGATCATCATGTCATATTCCTTAACTGCAACTTCAAATCCCTTCAATTTGGATGTGATCAAAATGACTCTCAGCGAGGCAAAGAAACCCGGTGTACTAACCTGACCATTTTCGTGGGTGGATTCAAGAATACATTTCTTATAATTGTTAAACGCATTAATATCTTCATTAATAATCGCATAAATTTGAGCTATTAAGAATAAAGCTCCAGAATGATTCGGTTTGAACTCTAACACCTCCGTTAGTAATTTGATCGATTCTTTAGTGTCTTGAAGCGAGATGGATGGTGTAGGATTATCATTCAATTGGACTTGATATAACGATTTATCATAAACTAATTGTTCTAATACATTATTAGATAATAAAACTCTTGATTCCAAATTTTGGTTATCGAGATAAAGAGAGGTTAGGAAGTCTGTTTTAGCCTCTTTAGTGTTTTTAAATAATTGATCACAAATGCCTTTCAATTCATATAACTTGCTCAGATATTTCATTTCATTTGCAGTTTCATCGTACGACTCCAATTGTTCTCGGTAATTTGGAAAAAGAGCTTCGATATTATTCGTTTTGATAAGTTTTAAGACTTGATCATAGATGTTATTGAGATCTTGTTGTTTTTGAATCTTATAAAATTGGATGAACAAATCTCGCACCTGAATACCTAATTCATCGCCCTGGACATCAAGGTTAATAATCTCATCTTCAGAACATGATTGGATGAAATTATTGATGAAAGACATTGACGACCAAACTTCGCCATCCTATCAAATAATCAATTATGATGGGAGTTACAAATTGGAAATCATCACTTAATTGAGAGCACTTCTTAGCCAACATCTCTTCATATGAGTTATAAGCTAATTCGTTAGAGAAATTCGAACAAAAATAAGCTAAAGCATAATCTCGCATTGCTTGAGCCAATTCATTGAGTTTGTCATTACAAGTACCTTTTCTAATCCAAGCCTTTACATAATAAGGATCTAACTCTACAGCCCTAGTACAATCCTGATGTGCTTCCATGACTTGATTTAGGATTAAATGGGATGCAGCTCGATTGCAGAAATAAACAGGATCTAAGGGTAAAGAATTGAGTTCTAATATTTTTAATGCTTGTGAATAGCTATATATAGAATCTGGAATCAGCTTATTACGGAAGTATTCATTTCCTTTATCCTTGAGTATCTTGGAATATTCTAACGCCTTCTAATGAAAAAATCCAAATCAATTTTTTGGGCTATACTTCTTTAGTTAATTGCTTGATCATGCTATCAGTCATATTAACTAATTCTTCATTCGTCTTTTGCTTCGAAGCTTTTCCTATAAACAAGGAGGAAATGATAATTGAGTGAGAAGGGGAAGTACTTTTATCGGATTTATTTTCACTATTAGTGGTTTGAGTTTTATAATAATATAAACCACCAATTAAACAAGCCAGTACGATACCGGCTATCAATAATTTGCCTTCTTTCTTGTCGATGAAGGTTCCAAGTTTGCTTTCTGTCATAAGTTTGAAATTTAGAGATCAAAATTTTCAAGAAAATAGCATTTATGGTAATTGGAGCCGCATATAAGTATTAGCTAGATAATTTAATTGCTGTATATCTTTGATTTAATAAAAAATTCTGTTTTTAGATCTCATTCTATTTATTTTATAAATTCAAGGAATGAGAGCTAATATAATCGATTTGCCGTGTGTATACTACACATTTGAGGTCGCTAGAAGAAACCAATCGATACCAAAATTGGTATACGGATAGAGAATACGAATATACACGGTTGAAAAGGTTGACAAATATTTTAACCTAGTATAGAAGGTAATCAGACTTCTAAATACTACTCCTTATAGCATACAAGCCAGTAATTCTGTTATCATTACATTCATTTTAAGCTCAGAATTTCTATATAAGGTAAAAATTTAAAATATTCAATAAAATGTATAATATAATCCAATAAATTTTAACACCGGCAAGTGACAGTTCTTTTAGTCCAGTTCACTGGATATCTTTTATTGGAATAAGACTGTGTTCAATTATAAGATCAGGGGTAATCTGAATTAGCTAATTTTCGTAGACCAAAGCTTATTATTTAGCAAATGACTTAAATTAGAAGTATTTTTTCTTTGGAATCTATAAGATTATTGTTTGAAATTTATGTAAAGTTAATCAATACTATAACAATTCAATTAGAATTTAAATCACAGAATACAAAGTTTAAAAAGGTACGATATATAAGGATTGATTCATACATAAAAGGAGAGTTAGTTAAAGCTTTATCCAAATAAACCATTTTTGTTTCTTAGAAAAATCAACTTTTTTAAACTACTTTTGTATTAAGATTTATAGTTACAAAATAATTGTTATTTGTAATCGCTCCTTTAATCTCATAAAATGGGCTATAAAAACCGGCAAATTGCAATTAGTAACCAAAATTGAAAGAAATGAAAACAATAACATTACTCTTAACAGCCTTAATTAATAGCGAAGTATTTACAAGCTGCAAGAAAGCCGGACAATTAGCTTTAACTTACGATGATGGACCATCACCTTATACTGGTGAATTACTCAATATATTGGAAGAGGAGGATGTAAAAGCAGCGTTCCATTTCGTATCCGATTACCTTGATGTACCATACGTAACAGCTTATGTGAGACAAGCTGCTGACTCGGGGCATCTGATCGGATTGAATAGTAAGGTTAATTTAGATAAAGTCAAACTTGGCAATGATACTTATTTTGATGAGCTTATAGAATTGCAAGATCAACTCCAAGAAGTTATTGGATTCAAACCAACTTATTTAAGAGTACCATATAGTACAAAGTATCCGAAAGATGTAGTGAATAAGTTGGAAGATATGGGCTTCATCGTTACTTCTCACAATTTGGACTCGCAAGATTATCTTTATAATAAGAAACCTAACGATAAAACTGGGATTGTATGGAACGTGAAAGGACAATTAGATGCTATTAGTCCGCCAGCTAAAGGATCATTTATTTTAGTCCAACATGATTCAGTTGCTGCCTCAGTTAATCAGGCCAAAGATATTATTGGTGTTATTAAGGATAAAAATTATGATATTGTGAGATTGGATGATGCTATTGGTAAGAAAGATCTTAAAAAAGATGTTAAAGCCTCTAAAGGTAAAGCTCCAAAACAAATGAAATCAGAAAGTACCAAATTAAGTTCTGGTTTAGGTTTAGCTCTGATAGTTTCTTTGTTTTATATGTAAAAACATCTAGATATAAAATTTGTTTGCTTATTTATTAAATTTTATTGCTTCTGTATAGCAATATCTCTAATAGCTCTCATTGCATTGACTAATTGTTTGTATTTCTCCATATCTGGTCGTTCTGTGTTGTAATCAATCTTGTAAGCTATATTTCCTAAATTGCAAAGGATGGTTTGAATGAGTAGGAGTTGGTATAAGTTCATTTGAGTGTAAAATATTATTTGACGATGCTTTTATAGTCAACTTTGTTATTTATTATTATGTAAATATTTTGGCTTGCGTTGATAGGCTACATAATCCAAGCTTTATTAAAAACCCTCTCGTAGCTTGTTAATAATGACGACTCACGAAGGATCGAACAAGGATTGGGCACACAAATTTGATGGAACAAGCAAAATTACACTAAAATAATAAAGAATTTATTTCTTCTTGGCCTTCTCTTTCTTCTGCTCCTTAATAACCTTCTTAACAATCTTTTGTTCCTCTACCAAAAACGCTCTAATAATTCTAATTTCCAATTCAAAAACGATCAATTTCGGGGGAGGTTACCTTTGTTTCACACAACTATGACAACGATTGGCACCATAAGCCCTAGTAATAGTTTTCTGTTTCTTTCTAGCGGACTTCAATTGAAATGGTCTAATAGCCTTGAGTCCAGGTAACTTTCTCGCACAATCTCCACATTTAGGACTTGATACACACTTCTTCTTATGCAAATATCTGAGATTACCTCCTGGTGTCTTTATCAGTTTTACTCTGTTGGATCTGGTATTCCATGAACACTTTCTACGATATTGAACTCTTTGTACCATCTTGTTTGAATCGGATGTATGAAATAGTGCCTCTTTATTTTGGTTCAGTTCGGCTCGACTCGGTTCGAGCTGAGAAGTTGGATTCTCAAAAGTAGGAGAGTTTAATGAACTATATTATGATATAGAGCTTTAATAAATTTAGATACAATAATTAGGGTATGACCAGACCCTTTTATTTACCAATTTTTCCTTTGTGGTTAAAAAAGCAAAAAGTATACTTTGTACTTTTTAGACATAAACATGCTTTACTTTTGTAAATAAATATAAGATAAATCTCTCTATATGACTCAAATTCGAGTCAATTACAGTTTGCCAACTTCTGGTAAATATTACGCCGTTTCACGCAAAGAGGTAAAGAAAAAAATTTATTATGAGATATAAAAAGATGAAACTTATATACATGAACCTTCTACTTTTATTGCATCGCTCCATCTTTCAGCTAGCTGCTGAATACCATTCATATGACCCTTTATATTAAGTTCCTGGATAATACTCTCTAGTTGTAATTCAAACTCTTCCCAATTGTCATAATCATTTTCTCTTAACTTCCTCTTTAATTTACCAAAACAATTAAAATCAGGTGGACTTATATCTGGAATATATGGAGGATGATACCAAGTGCGGATTTTGTTATCATCAAAAAAATCCATTAAAAGCTTTGATTTATAAAGTCTTGCATTATCCCGTAAAACCATAGGATACTTGAATTTCTTGTCAGGTAGCCATTTTAGTAAAACTTCATTAATAAAGCCTATATAGACTTCTGAAGTTACCGTCTCTTTAGGTACACAAAGCTTCCAATATGCAAGACCATTATAATACATTGCTAGTATAAGCATTCTTTTTTTCTGATAGTATGATTGTGCTACAATTTGTGGTGGGCTTTCGTCCTTGGTTCTCCAAAATCGAGACTGGTCACGCTGAGGTTGCATGTATAAAGTAAGCCAAGTTTCATCTATAGCCAATGTTCTGTTTATTAGGGTTTTTTGTTTTGATAACTGCTCAAAATTATATCTACATGCTAATACTCTATGTTCTCTTTGTTCCTGTGTGAGAAAATAAGGAACTCATTTGCTCAATAATTTCTTCATTTGTAAATCCTCTGTTAAATACCGATAAACAATAGCTTTGCTACAATTTACTAACATGGAAAGTTCGAGGCACGACTAGGCTCTACTTTGAGCAAGATATTCTTCAATTTTCTCAATTGTATTCTCTTTTATTAAATGATTGCTTGTATCGCCTCCTCTAGTGTCTTCAACGCAATTTTGGCCCTTATTAAACTCAGAAACCATATTTTTCACTGTATTATATTTATAGGCCTTTTCTCCTATCGTTTTAACCAATTCTTTGTGTATTATTCCCGAACTTTGACCTAGAATTACTCCAAATTTGATAAATACACGTTGTTCTTTATTTTAATTTTTGTAAGTTATCCATTATTGTAATTTAAACAAATATGCTTTAAAAATAAAGCTTAATTTATAGAAAAAATTACATATAAATCTCGACACTAGATATTAATTTCCATATTTATTATTAATTAAAATTCGCTTACCTTTTTGTTTAAAATGGCGTAATAGATTTCAACTGAACAGCAGTTGATTTTTAGTAAACTTGGAACTCTAGCCAATAGAAATGTCTATTTTTAGATTAACACCTTATTTTATTACTTTCAGTGCTTATTTTGTAGATTTGTAGTCATTTTTGACTAAATTTCTATTAAATATCTAGGTTTTACCTCCCAATTTCATGTGTTTTGAGGGTAAATGCAAAATGAAATTCAGTTGTCATTGATTACGATTGACTGGAATTCGAGCATGAATATTATTCCAAAAATACAGTAAATAGTAAATCGAATTAAAACAAAAAAGCTCCAGTTTTGTATAAATGTTTATCCGTTGATATTTTTTTCGAAACAAACTCTTTTCTAGAAGTGATCTGAAAGTCAAGGTTTTGAACCTCAAATTTTGGAAAACCGAGGTGTACAAAACCTTTAATATCTTCTTTATTAAAATAGAGAAACTTATCTCATTAGAAATATCTTGGTATTGCTACAATTTTAAAATTTTACATACCACTTATTTTTTCTAAAGTTTATAGATACTCTGACTCTTAGATTATCCATCTAACGAGAATACAATTTATGCGAGCTTAATTTGGTATTTCTTTAGATGGTTTGATATCTCCTAATCCTCATCAATATGGTTATTATATACTTTATGCTATAATAGTAAATTAGTCATACATGAAATTATATCATTCGCAGTTCTAAGTGTATCTTTAAAGGAACAGAAGACCTGGAAGTGAAGATTACAAACTGGTTAATGATTTTATCGGAGTTAAAAGGTCGGATAATATTATATAGAATCATGCTTCAGATTTAGATCAGGATTGATAGTCGGAAGATGCTTACTTATGAATTCATTATCGTTGAAAATCGATTTAAAGTCTCAGTGGATTATCGAACAATATCAACCTTGAATACCATTCTAAATAAGCTTGATCCTATAATGAACATCTTACTATACTTGATTGTGGTTTGAAACTCCTGTATTAATCGAGACTTGCTTAAATTAGAGAATAGAAACATTTATTATAATAAATATTGATGTTATTAATTAGATAGTTTATTGTGGTTTTTGGATTCCTTTGACCATTAAATTCTACTTTGCAAATATACCGTTTCAGGTCCAAGATGGCACTTATCAATAACAAAATGGGAACTATAATAAACAAAATGGTATTTATCAGAATCAAAATGGTAATTATCAGAATCAAGATACGACTTTTGTCCCATATGGCACTTTATTTTCGTACAGGGTAGTCCCATTTTGATTCTCTTCTTAATTCAACCAAATTTTTAATGAATCTAGATTATTCTCACTCTTGTTCAACCAATTATTTAATAAGTAAAATGGGGACTACTCTGAAGGAAAATAAAGTGCTATATGGGACAAATTTTTCGAAAGATAGTTCTATTCTTTTCGAGAAGAGAAAAAGGCTAATACTTAAAAGATAATAATTTATAAATTTATTTAAAAAATAATAAATATACAACAATTTAGAATGAAAGCTAATTTAAAGATAGTATAATATGCAGGATTAAATATCAAGAGGGAGGGTGTACTCGACCCCTAAGCCATAAAGTATCCCTAAATAATCCACAGTTTTACAACTATCCGACTCGTGCTTTCAATATTTTATGTATATTATTATTAAAAAACCTCTTAATTTTTGAGGCAAAGCATGTTTTAGGTGATATAATGTTTCTCTCGTGTCTTCTTTTGATTCATCTTTTGGTTTAAATTCCTTATAATCATCATTAATTCTTGTCAAATAAGAAAAGAAACCAGAACCTTTTATAAGTAAGAATGACATAATCTTTTTAAGTCCATTAAATTTAATTTTTTTTGATAAACTTTGGTCTAGATTTTCTTTCATAAACCTCAAAGAATACATTATTCCAGTGC
>NIPM01001124.1:0-27858 GCA_002738285.1 Holacanthella duospinosa | reverse complement strand
TAATAATTATAAGCTGATCTTGAGCACTAAATGATTCAATCAATTCTTCTTTAAAATTCATTTTGAAAAAAAATAAAACTGTGTCTATTATTTATAAATAAATTGTATCCCTATTTTATATGGGGGTTTATTTTTGTTTATAACAATTTTTAAAACCGGAAGTTAAATTTATAACCCCATTTGAGATGAAAAAAATGCAATGCTAACTTCATTTAAATTTTTTTGAATTAAGATTGATATTTTGATTATTAATCTCCTGTTTAAGGTCACTAAACAAAGTATTACCTATTTTTGGATCAAATTACGGCTGTAATTGAATTAAAAATATAAAATAACTTAATAATTCGTTTCAATTATCATAAACTCAATACTAAAAAACAAAAGCAGATAAAATAAAATAAAAACATAATAAAATCAAATTTGTTCGATTGAATTTTTAGATTTAAATACTATTCCTGTTGTTTGTTACAGAATTTCGACTTTTCGCCATAATTTGATAAAATTTGGGTTATTGATAAACTCAAGGCTGATAAAGTTCATTTAGGGCTATTTTTTGATCAAATTTTTCAAAATTATTGAAAAATTAACATAAGAAATTTAAAACTAAATAAATGAATCACTTTAATTTGTATAAAAGATTTATAAAATTCATGTTTTAACTAATAGCTTTAACGAGTAATTAAGGCATAATACCCCTGGGAGAAATTAAAAATTCTCGAAAAATTTCGACCAAAAATCTCAACTCGGCTTCATAAATTCCTCTGAAGCGTACTCTCCTGAGTATATTTTTTCAGGAGAAATAGTGTCTCGACGCCACTTTTTTTCTTGGTCAATCTTCAAACGACGCGTCCACTTGCGGATTTACGAATTCTCAAATTTTCCAAGTTTTTTCAATCAATTTCTCCGACTTTGCTCGGAAACTAAAGCTTTGAAGTTTCCACACCTCATCTAACAGTTTTTTTGATTAGATCACGGAGAGCAGTACCAACCGAGATCGACAAGGTAATTATTTTACGGGGAGAAGTATAGCAGCCCCCAGTCAACGCTATACTCCTTGGATTACATATCTTCCCATATTTAGGTTTTGAGCACCACTCTTTTACCCATGATCTTTAATTGAGAGGAAACCGCCCAGCCATTATCTGGTTTCAGTTTAGGGGCGTATTTTTTTCCCTCCTCTCTCTGGAGCGGACCACCTTATGCCTCAGACTACGATGATTTGACCCCTGGAATGTAGATACCAAATTTCCATAAATGGTACCTGAGTCAGCTTAGAGGGACATGTATTGCTTAGCATCATTTATGCGGAGCCTTTGTACCAGGTCCTCACTACCAGGGTCATCGTAGATCTCAAAGTAGGCATCGATGTTGGCCTCTAAGAAAAACTCACAGAAACAGTAAGTCACAAGGTATATAGAATCTACATGATCATTTCTTTCGAATTCGTCGAAGACTTTCTGCAGAAGTCCGAAGTGTCCGTCTATATCTGACTTTCCGTGATATTCTGCAAAGAAAGTCTGGGAGATGAAGTAATTCTTAGTAGGTAGCTCCAAGAGTATATAACTCCTTAATTCCTCGGATCTAAAATGACCTGCATTATCTGACCAGAAATGTATTTTAGAGAAACTTCTCAGCTTTGCCTCCTCCAGTTTTCTGAGGCAGCTCTTGACATAGTGGAAATCATGATTAATAACTTCTGAGAGGTAGTTATAGTAGCTCCACTTTATTTCTCACGCCACTTTATAGATGACACAGAAGCCGAGACAAGATACAGAAGATTTGTTGTAGTATGCTTGGGATATTTCCACAGGTCCCCCACCGATCTTGAAGTTTTGTTTGAATTCCATGATTACCACGCACTCATCATGCTCCAAGTTCTCTAGTCTTTGTCTAAAGTAGCCTTTTTGATCTTTGTTTAACTCAGAATGGGCTTTGTAGAACTTTACTCGTTTGTCCTGAGAACTTTCACTCAGCTCCCTTTCAAGTTTCTTACCATTAACACAAATTTCACACATATCCGTCTTCTTTTTCAACTATTTGAAGTATTTTGGGCATAAATTGTAGTATGTAGACAAGCTTAGGTTAATTTCTGGGGTTTCGGCCATTATTTTCTTATAAATATATAGTTTAGATTGTTGGAGATTTAATACAGGCTTATTTCTATGTAGTTTTCATGTTATCTCAGAATATTTGGTCAAAAATTCATTAATTAACTCTTTTATATCTTCACCTTTTTTTAGATTCTGGTTGATAAATACTCTTATTTTCTATTTCATCTCTTTTCCTTTTTACAGTCTTGTACATAGTGTTTGAGAAAGTAAAACCACTATTTCTCAGTTCTTTTTCGATATTTCGCCTGCAACTATCGATGAAACTGCATATCCTTCGTTTTTTGGTGTTTTTTTGAATAATTTTAATATATTCTTAACTAATTTTTGGATTATTGTTGGTGATTCTTCAGTATTAATGTTTTGGTTATCATATGGTAAATATCTTGCGTTCATTTTAGTAACTGTAATTTACAGTGCTACCTGTAGTTATAAATAACTTACCAAAACTTATAAAAGATTTACCAAAAGTTATAAATGCATTATTAAGAGTTATATGGAAAATAGAGGAAACTAAAATATTTCCGAATATTATTGCATAAATAATTAAAAAATAATAGATTATTAAATTATATTACAAATGAATATAACAATGAAAATTGCTCAACTAACCAAACTTATAATAACTCTAAATCAATATACGTTTCTATACCAATAAACTCATCTTTAAACGAAATTCTAGGTAATTTATCAATAGAAAATCCACTTTCAACTACAACTCAAAGGAAAAGTTGAAAAAGTGTCGAAACTTCTCATATTCAGATAGTAAAAAACCTTTATTTAAGAAAACTTCCAATTAAAGAAATTGCTCATGATTCAGATTTATCAATCTCTGCTGTGTATAAGATAATCGAAGATTTAAAAGAGAACGAAATGGATGTAGAAAGAGTTCATACTATGAAAAAAACACCAGGATCAAAAGCAACTGAAAACATCAACTTTTTGAAAGGAGTAGGATAAACTATCTAACACGATCTTGCTACACTCAAAATGGAATAATACAAAGAATGACCGAAAACAATATAAAAATATCCCAATCAAGTGTCTCTACCACCTTAAAAAAATTAGGTTTGACTAGAAAGAAAGTCAAAAAAGTTGCGCATATAACAATTTACCACGATGTAATTGCTCAAAGAAGATCTTATGCCCTTAATTTGCGTACTATTCCGTTAAATCGTCTTCTTTTCCTTGATGAAAACGGGGTAAACCTCCATACCACTGCTAGATTCGGCTACTCGCCTATAAATGTGGATTGTCACAGCATAATGAACGCCGACAAAGTCAAAAAAGTGTCGTTTTTGGTCTTGATAAGTAACAATATAATTTTAAATTACTGCTCTGTTGAAGATTCTTTTAATAGCGATGTATTCTTTGACTTCTAGAAATTTCAATATCTTTTTCTTGCCACCGTATTCTCCTCACTTAAATCCGATTGAAGAGCTTTTTTCTTTGGTAAAAAGCAGATACTACAAAAAAGTCACAAAGCTACTAATGCTATAGAAATACAGAGCAATATTTTTGAAGTATTAGAAGATATTAATAATGATACAAATATTTTATTAAATAGATACTATGACCACATGGAGCACTATCTTGATCTCGCTTTTACTGGAAGTGTATTTGATTAAATTTTATTCCTTTTTTATTGTTTGTTCGAAAATTTTTCAATTTCCTCTATTTTCCATATAACTCCTAATAATGCATTTATAACTTTGGTAAATTCTTTATAACTTTTGGTGCAATTTTTATAACTACTGGTAGCCCTGTAATAAACGCTAATTTAAAGCAAAATGTTTGATTTCTATTTTCGTCTGTGTGAAATCCATTTTCATTTGTGTGCAATAAAATTGGAAAAGGTATAGACTTTAAAGTGATGTGTCAAATCTGCTTCTTTCCAAATTTTATTTGACTGAATCAACGAATTTATCAGAAAAATGCTATAATTAGATATTCAACTCTTAAAGCTCATTGAACACGAACTTATGGTATTTATTTTCGTATGAGACCGACCTAAGTAAAAACTGAGTAGAATTACAGGGCTTTCTAGTCAATTTCGTATAAGTTCGCATCAATTTGGTAGACTGTTTTTTAGGTCTCTCCTTTTATTCGCTTATTCGGATCAATTTCATTTATAGGGGTTTTATAAAATTCGCAGAATCAAGCTCCTTTTTTTATTTTTTATTTTCTCATGTTTATTTATATTTAAAAAATAAAATTTCTTGATTTACATGTGTGATTTTTATTTATTTTTATGATCTTCTCGCTTATTTAGTCTTTTATAGGATACTAGTCTACAACTACTTTTTAAATCATAAATCAGCTAATTAAATCAACGAATAATTCATTAAAATATACCCAGAAGACCACCCAGCATGTCATTTATTTATAAATGACTAGGTCGTTTTAAACTTGGCCATATTTTATTCAAAAATGAAACTCGTTCTAGTAGGCTTTCAAACACAGAACCAGGAAAATATGACTCAAAAATACTTAATATTATAAAAGAAAATCCTAATACATCTACTCGAATATTAACCGAAGCTATGGGCTCTTCTATGACTAAGACTTACAATTATATAAACATACTCGGACTAAAAAAGGTTTGTTGTAAGTGAGTCCCCTTTACCCTTAATTAAAAGCAAAAACAATCACGAATTGATTTTTGTAATAACTTTTTAGATATATATGGAAATATAGATAATAAAATCACTTATAATCTTGTCACAGGTGATGAAACATGACTGAGATATTATGATCCTCTTATTGGTCCGAAAGTTAAAGTTTGAACAGGAAAAGATTTTCTACCTAAACAAGTTACTAAAAAATCATTAACTGATAAAAAAGTAATCGTATGTGTACTTTTTTCAAGAAAAGCTGTAGAAGCGATTACTTTGCTTGGTAAAGGAGAAAAGGCCAATGCAAATTGGTTTAAAGAATCTTGTATTGCTCCTTTATTAGAAAAGCGGCAAAATTCTGATGTGAAAAATCCTGTTTCAAATTTGGTTATACATTTTGAAAATGCAAGGCCTCATTCATCAAGCCTAGTAAGTCAATATAGAAACGAAAAAAGGGTGTAAAAAATTGATTCATCCCCCCCCCCTTATAGTCCTGATTTGTCTCTATGCTATCTTTAACTATTTTCCAATATCAAAAATAAGATAAAGGGTAACGTTTATTCTGAAGACGAGGTTTTAGATGAATTTAAGTCAAATATCAATTTACTAGGATCTGATGACTTTAAGAAAGTATTTTTAGAATGGATAAAAAGATGTGAAGTAGTACTATCTAAATATGGTAATTAATATAGATTTTATTTCAAAAAAATGTTTTTTCCGCGAACTTTATGAAACCCCTATATTTTTGCATTAATTTCGTTAATTGACGGTGTGGACCGGTGCCAGTATCACTTTTTCGAATCAATTTCATAATTCACTAATAGATCAGCTAGAAGAGGCTATTAAAAAAGATAAATAATAATTTAAATATAAATTTTCTTTATACAATAGTTTGTAAGTATGTAAAGTTACTCTAATATGCCGTTACTGCATTTTAAATAAATAGGGATCAAGAAGGGTTGTGTAAGTTATTTTTATGAAAAAATTATATTTGAATAGCTATTTATCTTTTCAAATAACCTCTTCTAGCCGATATATTAGTGAATTACGAAATTGATGCAAAAATAAACGAAATAAATCAGAAAACCCTGTATAACAACTCTAAAAATGGTTTTTAAAAATAGATGAGTGGAATACCATTTATAGATAATTCGAGCAGTTCATCTGAAAAAAAATTAGAGTAATATAGCAATAAAAATCTACTAAATAATATAATTAAATGAGAAACATCAACCAAATTATATTTTTGTACTTTTCTTGTTCAATGATTTTCCAAAATTATTTGAGACAAATATCAACTAAAACATTAATCTCCTAAAAACATTAGATCAGTACAATAACCTCAATCAAAAACACACTGAACTATTTTATAAATCTATTAGGGCGTTCCGAACAAAGAGGCACTCGAAAAAAATTAAATGAAAAATTTACTATAAAAGATATAAAGTTAAAATTTAGTATGTTTATAGACAAGAACCTTCTGCATCTATTACACTTCTCCATCTTTTTGGTAACTTCTGGATACCATTCATAAAACCTTTAGCATTAAGCTCCTAAATTCCACTTTCTAGCTGAATTTCTAGTTTCATGCCAATCATCATAAATGTTTTCCTTTAACTTCCTCTTTAATTGTCCAAAACAATTGAAATCAGGTGGGCTAATATCAGGTCTATAGGGAGGATGATCCCAAACCCGAATATTTTCATCAATAAAATACTGCTTTATAAGATTTGATTTATTCGGCTTAGCATTATCATGTAATATTATAGACACCTCGAATTTCTTATCAGGTAACCATTTGCTTAATAATTCAACTAGGAAGTTTTTATAGACATCTGAAGTTACAGTCTCTTTAGGAGCACAGAGCTTCCAATAAGTAACACCTTGAAAATCCATTGTTGATATTAACATATTCTTTCTTTCATATTTTGATTGAAGTACAAACACAGGTGGGTCTTCATTCTTATTTCTCCAAGATCGAAGCTGGTCGTGTTGGGGTTGCATGTATAAAGACACCCAAGTTTCATCTATTGCCAAAGTTCGATTAATTAAGTTATTTTGTCTCGATAAGAGTTGCATATTGTTTTTACATGCTAACACTCTATGTTCATTTTGTTTATCCATGAGAAAATGAGGTACCCATTTACTTAATAGTTTTTTCATTTGTAAATCTTCTGTTAAATATCGAAATACTGTTTTTTTACTACAATTCACCCGGATGGAAAGTTCGAGGCAAGATCATGTTCTAGTTTGGGCCAACAATTCTTTAATTTTATCTATTGCATTTTCTTTTTTCGAGACATCACTTGTATCGCCTCCTCTGCTATCTTCGACGACATTGTAGCCTCTCTTAAGCTTAATAACTAAATTTTTGACTGTATTTAGTTTATAGGCACTATTTACAATTGATTCAACCAATTCTTTATGAATTATCCCACAACTGTGTCCCAGGATTACGCCAAATTCGATGAAAACCTGCTGTTCTTTATCTGAAATTGAATTTTTTAATTTTTGCAATCTATTCATGATAATATTCGAAATATAATTATTTATAAATAAAGCTTGTAGTCTATATAAATTAATTTAAAAGTCTTGATATTATTAGTATATTATGAAAGGAATGATTAAACAAAATTCGATTGCCTCTTTGCGCGGAACGCCCTAATAAGTAAATTCCTGAAGAAAACCTATCATTATGGTTGAAGTTTTAATAAGTATACAAAAAGCTATTTTTGTTGATAAAAATGAAAATTTTTCTTACATAATTCTATTCTAATTTTAGTATCTTGAATGCATAAAATAGTAAATAAATTCAAGTATTTACTATCCATAAAATAACTCTTAGCTATATTTCTTGCCATTTTAATTGCTTCCTCAACCTATTTTTACTATGATGCACTAATATGACTCTTTATTTTCGTTCAGAGTAGTCCATTTATTAAATAATTGGTTGATTAAGAATGAGAATAATCTAGATTCATTAAAAATTGGGTTGAATTGAGAAGAGAATCAAAAAGGGACTACTCTGAAAGAAAATAAAGTCACATATTGTGCCATATATTTATTTGATGGATAGTGCTAGTGCCAAAGCACGACCGTTTCCATTTCATCATGATTAAATTTATTGAGAACGTTTGCAGTGGACCTTAAGATATACACTCAAACTAAAAAATGACATTTATTATCGTTATATAATAGATTTTATTATTTAAATTGAGGATTTTTCTTTGATTAAATGCTAAGTTAATTCACAGACAATTTTTCTTCAGAACCCATTTCATAATCTTATAAAATGGACCAAAATTTTAGAAAGAAACCAATCATTTTGGTTGAAGAATTCTCGAAAGAACTTTATTATTTTGGTTGAAAAATTCTAATAACTGCTTTGGTTCATAAATATAAATTATACTTATTTATCAACCAAATAATACATATATTTTTCATTTCAACCAAAATATTAAGTTTTCAAAAATTTTCTTCCAAATGACTCCATCACTGGATTATAAGAGCTTAACTACACTTCAAAAAAAAACAAATGGCAGCTAATGATAGAACGAGGAAACCGAAATTCTACATAATAATAATAACAACTTTAGTCATCCTCGTAACTTTAGCTTCGATTGATTCTAATGCAATAACTATTTTATTACTTTCGATAAAGAAAGAATATCACATTATGGACGGGAGCGAATACGAATTATGGACTTCAATAATATTGTTATTAGCGTCAACATGTTTCTTACCATTATGTGGAAAACTTTATAACATCTTTGCTAGACATAATGATTTTCAATTGCCTCTTATTCTCTTTAGGCTCTTTGTTTTGCGCATTTGCGAAATCATTTGGGCTGCTCTTGGTGCTAAGAATGGTCACGGGCATGGGTACTGGTGGTATTATTGGCTTAAGCTCGATTATCGTTGCCGATTTGACCAAACCAGAACGTAGAGGTAAATATTTGGGGATTTTTGGGACTTTGTATGGCGTAACAAATATGATAGGCCCGTTTGTGGGCAATATTTTCATATCTCTTGATAGATTAAGATATTTCTTCGCTTTAAATGCTCCATTGATTTTCATCTGTTTGTTGGTTTTGCTCTTCCTTCTTCCTAAGAATCAATCTAGTGTAGAGTTGAAGAAGTTAATTAGTATAGATTATTTAGGTGTGTTGATCATGGTATGTTCCACAGTTTTTAATGTTGATGGGAATTAGTGCTGGAGCGAAATATTTCCACTAGCCAAAATATGTGATTTTATTATTAGTGTTTGTAGGATTCTTGCTGTTCTTCTCCTTCTTACTGTAACAATCAGACCAATACTGGTTCTGATGTTAGCCAAACTGGCATTAACTCAAACACTCCTTTATCTCCTGCTCCCGATTAAGCTAACCACTTATTGCACCTCGGCAATACTGGGTTAAGCGAGCAAGTATAAGTAGCGTAACTACCTACTTCTTTTTTGCCCCATTTTACTAAATTACAAAACCCTTATCTACTTTTGCACTTCCCCTGGAAACCACTACACTTACCAATTGTCGAAGTCTATTTCACCATCGATCCCATTTTGCCCCCAAAGATGATGAATCGAAACATCATGGTTGGAATTGCTACTAGCTTCTTGTTAGGCTTTTTAAGGTCGTTGATTTGGTCTAGTGCATTATTGGCCATCCTTGGAAGTTATTGTCTTAGTCTATTAGATGATTCTAGTGATTTAGCTGTCCAAATTGGTTATCAATTGATCATAGGAGCTAGCATCGGAATGGGGATTCAATCAGTCTTATTGAGCACAGAAGTAAGTGCAGAGAAACAATTCATTAATACTACAATAGTCATCATCAGTTATTTCCGTCAATTAGGTGGGCTGTTTAGCTTAGCTATCTATGGTTCTTTATTGAAGAGATTTGTCATGAAAAATTGGATTCAATTAGAAGATAAGGTAGAAGCTAAACGTCTTTATAAAATGAAAGATTTGGTTAAGAAAGGTATGACAATCCAAGACAGTCAACATCAATTCTACTTTTGTCGATGGTATTCATCAAATGTACGTTTTCTCATCCCTGTTACTGTTTTATGGTTACTTATCTCCTTGTTTATGTCTCGTGTTAATGTTCATCATTAAATGTATATTTTTATTTATATCCCAAAATGATTTGTATTGACTTAAAGTCTTTACATCTAATATTATATATATATATATAAAATATATATATATAATATTAAAACTAAGAAATTGCTATAATAGCAAATAACTTTTAGACCCATTTTTGAAAAATAAGCCCATAGTATCTTCCGAAAAGATAGGGGTACCTTTTTTCGGGGTGGGTGTATATTATTTCAAATAATCATTTACAAGGATTTCTATTAAATAAAAAAACAACCTAGACTCCTTTACTTTAAACCTAAATATTTATTACTTATAAATTACAATCCGATTTCAGTTAAACAAACTTTCAAAGACTATGTTTCAAATACACCCAAACTATAAAAGTAAGGAGTGGAAAAAGCTAGAAATGAAATGGAAGAATTAAGCAACAAACGTTTTTTCAGCATCATAATCAATTTGGCGATATTAGTAATATTAGCTTCAATAGATTCTACTTCAGTATTAACCTTCATTCCAATTATAAAAGAAAACTATCTAACAGAAGGAAAAGAACTATGGGTATCTATCTCTTATCTATTGACAGCAACATCGTTTTTACCTTTATATGGTAGATTATATGTCTTGTTTGGTAGAAGAGTAGTCTTTTTTGTCGCACAATTCATTTTCTTATTAGGCTCCATTTGTTGTGCTTCAGTCAATAATTTAAATGCCCTCTTAGTATTTCGAGCTATTAGTGGAATTGGTGGTGGAGGTTTGGTCTCTCTTTCTTCGATCATTGTAGCTGGTAATTTCATTATATTGATTTTATTAGATTTGACTCCTCCAGAGAACAGGGCGAAATATTTGGGCATTTTCGGTGCTTTATATGGATTATCTAATATTGTGGGACCTTTTATTGGTGGTTTGTTTTATCATAAAGATATTTGGAAATTATTTTTCTATATGAATGTTCCTATCGGCTCTATATCGAGTTGTATTTTATTATATGTGTTACCAAGTTCTCTAGATTTTAGGTTTAGTCAGTCGAGAAGGAAGATTATGAATTTAGATTATCTTGGTTCATTAGTTATTATCCTTGGTACAACCTTGATTTTGTTGGCTATTAATTCTGGAATTAAGTACTACAAATGGCCATTAGCAGCAGTCATACCATTAATCACATCAGGTCTAGTTTGTTTACTTATCATATTACCATTAATCGAAGTTTACCTAGCTAAAGATCCTATTATTCCGTTGAGTGTTTTAAATCGTAATGTAAGTTTTGCCATCATCAGTAGTTTTTTCTTAGGCTACATAATGTATACGAACATATACTACTTACCATATTATTTCCATTATGCATTGGGCGATAATATCATTATAACAGGACTGGAGATATTTCCATACTTAATCTCAACCGCATTATTCTCCATCTTTGCTGGCCTTACTATCAGTTATTTCGGCTTCTTATCGTCTCTAATATGGTCTTCTGGTGCTATTGCTATAATTGGTACTGGGTTAATGACTTTGTTAGATATGAAATCTAGTTTAGGAGCTCAAATCGGGTATCAGATGATCATAGGATGTAGCATTGGTATTGGAATTCAAACTCTATTATTAAAAGCTGAGCTCAGCTCGAAACTAAACAATATAGCCACGACTGTAGTATTGATAAGTTTCTCTAGACAACTTGGTGGCTTATTCGGTCTAGCAATTCATGGTTCTATACTTAATGACTTTGTTAATGATACACTTCTTAAACAAGTTGGTATGGATAAAAGGAATTACTTAAATGATCATAAAGATAACTTGGGCTCCTTAAGTAAAAAAGATAGTGATATAATGCATCAAGCTTATTCTGATGGAATCCATTATTTGTATGTGTATCTCATCCCGTTTGCTTCTGCTTGGTTCTTATCTTCGTTGTTTCTTAGAAGAGTTAGTGTTCGTAATCATTCTCATTAGTTTATAAGGGGTGTTCAAAAAAATTTCAACAAATCAATGCATGATAATTTAATTGAAAATAACTAAAAAAATTTAACAATAAAAATTTGAAAAAATATTAATTTATAATAAAGCAAAGTTGAAAAATCCACCATCAGATTCAATCATTTTTTCTACTCTTGATTTGAATGATTCTGTCAATTTTTCTAAATTGTCTATTGGATATGAATCCCAAGCATATTTAAAACGGTCTTTTATTTCTTCAACTGTTTCGGGTAGAGGTTTATAATAGATTAAATTTTCAAGTATTCCCCGTAAATGTTCTATTGGATTTAAATCCGGAGAAGTTCCAGACCATTTTTGATTTCTAAGTATATCTATATCATTACTCTTAAATTCTTCCAATGTTTTTACTTGTGTGTGGGATGTAGCTGAATCCTGGACAATATTACGCAAAGATTTCTTCGGAAAAATAGAGGTTTTGTTGAATAAATACATATAAATTTTCAAAATCTTTTCTCTGTAATATTCACCATCTACTTTTATGTCATTAGGTATGAAGACTAATTCTGATTTTCCTTTTGCAGAAATTCCACCAGCTACCATAACTTTAAGATTATATTTAGGAACCATAGCAGGCGGAACATTTTCGATACTTTCCGTACGGAATTTTTTATTCTTCCTTTGGCTTTCTGTATCTAATTTAATAAATGTTTCATCAGTAAATAGAATATGATCCCGTTTTTGTTTTCCTCTCCATTCGTTACTTAAATATCCTGTTTCTTTTAAAATTTTCCCGAAATTTAGGCGATCTTCTATTTTTTTTGCTTAATTTTTGCTTTTTTGTGATTTATATACTTTTTTTACCCCATTCTGTTGTTTTTAAGAAATTGTGTATAGTAGTATGTGTGATTGTTTTATCTTGTATTTTGTTTCTATTTTGTGTGTTTATAAGGTTAGCAGTTTTTCTTAGTGAACCATTATAATTTTCATAGAGATGTTTTTTAATTTACTTTTTATCATAACTACTAAGCTTTGTTTTTCTTCCTGAACCCTTTTTATTCTCAAAAAATGATCTATTTTCCATAAATAAACCATGTTTCTACTCACTCTTAGTTTCTCTGAAATTTGTGTTACAGTCTATCCTTCATCATATAAAGTTTGAATTTGGTATCTTTTTGCCATATAGATCATAGGTCTTTTGATCTTAATATTTATACAAAATTTTTTATAATTAGTTGTTTATTATTGCAATAAAAATATATAATATTTCGGAAAATTTTTAATTTTGTGTGTTGGCATTTTTTTGAACACCCTTTATAAAATGCTTTTTGCTTTGTATAATATTCATTTTGCTCTAACAAAAAACATATATTAAAAACATAATAAAAACAGACATTAATTCGAAATATAATGAATTTTTTATTAATTATAAAAAGAAATATAAATGATGATATTATTTATTGAAAAAATGTAAAAGGTATCGATGGCTCTATCGTTATATTGCCGGTGAGAGGGATTGAACCTACGATCTTCTGGACAATAGAGCAAGATACTCCGACTGAACCATCCGCGCAATTACCATTTTGGATTTCTTGATTTTATTGAAACTGGCACTTAATTTTCGTTCAGAGTAGTCTCGATTTTACTTATTAAATAAGTGGTTGAACAAGAGTGAGAATAATCTAGATTCATTAAAAATTTGGTTGAATTAAGAAGAGAATAAAAAAGGGACTACTCTGAACGAAAATAAAGAGCCAACTTATAATACGTTTGTAAAAGTGATAAAAGTGAATAATTCAATTAATAGCTTTCATTAGTGAAATGAAAATAGTCTCAAATTTATTTAATAATCGATATACTTTTTAAATGAAACTGAGTTCTATTGAACATTATTATACACTGCCCGTCAAAAGTGATATAGTGTTTGGGAAATTCGAACTTAAATGGTAATTCATGAGTGAGTAAGACTTCAAGCAAGCCAATACTCATATAGTAGATAGATACAGCCTTTGTCTATAACACATCCAAATATTATAAATTTATTTTAAATATTGATAGAGATATGATTGCTCAAAGTTGAAAGTAGATGATTCAGTGTTTTGACGAATTTTTTTAAAAATGAAAAATCAATAGATTGTGTGACCGCCCTTTGTTTTTTTAATCTGTTCGAGTCTTCTAGACATTGATATAACAAGCTCAAGACATACTTCAGCTGAAATATTGTTCCATATATCTTGAATTCTCTCCCAAAGTTCATCTTTGTCTTTACATGGTGGTCGACTTTTTAGCTCTCTTTTTATATGATCCCATAGATGCTCAATTGGTTTAAGGTCAGGAGATTGTGCAGGCCATCTCATTACCTTTATTTCGTTTCTTTTGAACCATTTTTTAATACTTGAAGCGGTATGAGAGGACGCATTATCATTTTGAAAGACAATTTTAGATTTGACCAAGCGATACAAGTCAATTGTATACATCAGCTCGTCATCCAGAATAGTCTCATATATCTCAGCATTAACACTGCCATCAATTCTACAAAGATACTCAACACCTGATGAAAGCATACATCCCCAAACCATAATTGATCCACCACCGACCTTTTTTTGATTGAGTAATATTGTGATCTCTTAGTTGTTCCCCGATTTTTCTGAAAGTTCTATCATGTCCATCAGATCCCTCTAGATTTACTTTAGTCTAATCTGACCAAATAACCATATCCCAGTCCTTATTTTCCCAATTTCTGTGTGTTTTTTCAAATTCTGATCTTGCTCGACGATGAGATTTTTTCAATTGTGGGCATTTCTTTTTGTATCTAGATACGATGTTGCTACGTTTTAGTGTGCGCAGTATAGTACTCGAAGAGGCCGATATTATTGCATAGGTCTTGAGTTCTCGCTGTGTTTCTGTAGAGGTGGAACATTACCACTTGTTGCTAATCTTCCAATATATTTTTCATCATACTTATCTAAGACCAGAGGACGACCTATTATAGACTCTGGAGTATTTTTTCAACTCTATTTATTACTCTGGACACTGTTGCTTGTGAAACTCCAACAATTTAAGCTAATTTTCTTGAGGATTTAACATTTAAAGCAAGTTCGTTAATTCTTGTTTCAATTTTCTTCAATGTTCTTCTTGTCATACCAAATAAGCCTTAATACCTTCTGCTATTGATTTTAAATAAAAATGAACAATTTTGAGGTATTTTGGAATGTTCTAGAATGAAAAATTTGTAAAGTTGGAAAATTCATCAAAACACAGAATCACCTACTTTCAACTTTGAGCAATCATATCTCTATCAATATTTAAAACATATCTATAATATTTTTAATGTTATAGAAAAAGGCTGTAACTATCTACCATATGAGTATTGGCTTGGTTGAAGTCTTACTCATTCATGAAGTACCATTTAAGTTCGAATTTTCCAAACACTGAATCACTTTTGACGGGCAATGTAGATACTATAGATTAAAATATAATAAAACTTTATTTGTAACATTTAAATACTAGTAATTAGTACTTCTACCACTAGCATTTACCATTTCTTGGATCCTTTTGTGGAAAGAGCGTCCGATATTTTTAATTGTGTTCTCATCGATATCACTCCAAGTCTTTTCAACTCTTTCGATTAATTCTTCCCTATTTCTTGGCCGAGAATTTTTATGAATAGATTCTTTAAGAATACTCCATAAGTGTTCAATTGGATTTAAATCCGGGTTATTGCCTGGCCATTTTCCTTTGACCATACGGTTTGAAAATTTGATTTTAAAAGTTGCATATTATCTTTTGCATGGAGCTCCATCTTGGACAAAAGTCGCTTTTTTTTATTATAAATTAACTTTAAATTGTCTAAATCTTTTATATAAATAGGAATAATTTCATCTTGCTAATATTTTCCTGTGACTTTTTGATCTTTTTCAACAATATGTAATTTTGTTAAATAATTTGTGCACATACCTCCAGCCACCATAATAAGAAAGTGATTTTTTAGGACAAGGTATTGTCGGAACTTTGCTTTTTTCGCTTGTATAATATGGATTATTCCTTTTGTTTAATTGAGTATAAAGTTGTATATGAGATTCAACATTAAATAAAATATTATCAATCAATTCTATTGCTTTTGGACATTTAGTTAAAACCTCTGCATTTTCAACAATTTGACCAAACTTAATTCTATCATCGATATTTTTTGACTTAAAAGGGGTTTATTTTGTTTTGAATAAGCATATTTCCCCCAATTTGTTGATTTTCTATATATTTGCACTGTTCTTCTACTTATAGTTTTGTAACATTTTTGATAGCTTAAACTAGAATTCAACTTAGCAAAATAAATCAATTTTTTATTACCACCCATCGCAAAAATTAGATTGTCCAAATTTACTTGTCAACCATAATTATGGCTATACAGGGTGGGGCATCAGCTTTATACTTTAAAAGCATCTTAATCACTTTTAAATGTCCATTTTGGGCTGCAATATGAAGTGGAGTAAGTCCATTAGAATCTAAGTTAATATCAGCGCCCTTTTTCAATTGATTTTTAACGAAGTTTAAATCTCCAAGTTGAGCAGAACAATAAAGAGCTGTATATCCCGATACTTTCGCATCAACATCGGAGCCATCTGTAAAAATCTTCTTGAATTCCTACTTTGTTCTGCTTTATGACGAAAAGTAAACCCATTGGGATATTTCCCTTTGATATAAGCTCCATTTCTTAAAAGAAGCTCAGCAACTTTTAAATGGCCCCTTGCTATTGCAATATAAAGAGGTGAACAATTTTTGTATTCTAAAAATACATTTGCTCCATTTTCCAAAAGGAATTCAGCTACTTCTAAATGCCCCTTATGCGATGCTAAATACAAAGGTGTTAACATGTATTTGTTGACTATATTGATATAAACGCCATTTTTCAAAAGAACTTTGATCACCTCTAAATGACCGTTATGAGCTACTACGTGGAGGGAAGTATATCTATTTGGGTACATTTGATTTATATCAGTCCCAGTTTTCAATAAAACTTCTACTATTTCAAAATGGCCTTTTTCTGCTGCGATATAAATAGGATTGAAACCATTAGATTCGGTTTTATGTGGAGCTCCATTCTCTAAAAGAAGTTTGATAACTTCTAAATGACCATTTTCGGCTGCAATAAAAAGCGGAGTAACACTTCTAGTTTCTGCTGTAACATGTGCCCCATTCTCTAAAAGAAATTGAGTTATTTCTAAATGACCATTTTGAGCTGCTATATAAAGAAGGGTGTAGCCACAAGAATACACTTTGTTGATATTGGTTTCATACTCCAAAAGAATCTTGACTATTTCAATATGCCCGCTTTCTACTGCTATAAAAAGAGATGTAGATCCATCTTTCTCTGTTTTATTTTCAGCTCCACTATCTAAAAGAATCTTCTCTTCTTCTAAATCTCCATTTTGTGCTGCAATAAAAAATGGGGTAAACTCTCCATTTTGAGTTTTCAATAGCTTCTGTATTAATTCTAAATCACCATTTTGCACTGCTTCTTGTAAAGATGTAAATGCTTCTAAATCATCCTTATTGACACCGATTCCGCTTTCCAAAAGAACTTTGATTACTTCTAAATGGCCGCTATATGAAGCGGATTAAATCCACGGCGATTTTTTTTTGATAGCGACTCCATCTTCCAAAAGAGTATCGACTACTTCCAATTGACCACATTCGGCTGAATTAGAAAGAGGAATAGAGCTTAAAGAATCTGAATTATTTAAACCAGCTCCAAAAGAATCTTGACCATCTCTAAATGGCCATTTTGTGCTGCTATATGAAGAGAAGTAAATTCATTATCACTCAATTCTGCTCCATTGTTTAAAAGAATTTTCACTATATCTAAATGCCCGTTTTAGACTGCTAAAAAAATAGGAGTAAAACCATTATAATATTCCTTAATATTAGCACCATTTTTCAAAAGATATTCAACTACTTTCAACTGCTCATTTTGAGCTCTACATAAATAGGAGTGATCCCACCATCCTTTGCATTAATATCAGCGCCATTTTTAAAAAGTGTATTGACTACTTCTAAATGGCCATTTTTTGCTGCCATCTGAAGAGAATTAAGTTCGTTTAGAAACATTTGATTAGCATCAGTACCATTCTTCAAAAGAACCTTGACTATTTTTAAATGACCGAATTGAGCTACCATAAATAGAGGTGTCAATCTATTAGATTCTGTTTTATGCTTAGCTCCATGCTTCAAAAGAATCTTCATTACATATTGACCGAATTGAGCTGCCATATAAAGAGGACTAACTTTTAAGTCGCTGAACACCTTTTCAATAGCTTCGCTTTCAATGATTGCATTTGTCGAGTCTATATTCTGCGCATCTTTGTTGATATTTATATCATCACTAGTTTCATTATTATATATTTTAGCTTCATCTTTTATAAGAGAATCTAAACTATCAGAATTTCTAGTGTTTGTAGATAGCTCATATTTTGCAGATTCCAACTGTATAGTCTCTTCCTTGTTTTCTGTCTGCTTTTTCATGCTCTTTCTAGAACTTTAAAATTTAATTTTGAATAGCCACTTGGTTTTCTACCAAGCTTTAGTATTTTTGCAAAGCAGCTATTTTGCAACAAACTATCAAGAATATAGGCACACATTTGTTAAATGCTACTTTAGAACCAATTTCACTGCATAAAAATAATTTAATTTCAATACTTTTTGTATCCCTCGAGCAATCTTCAGTTGTACTTTTAGAGATAGAATTCTGTTGGCTAATAATCAAATTTTCCCTAGACAAAACTGTTCCATCTTGTAATGAAGCGCTTTGTTTTATAAATCCCACTTAGATTGGACCAAGGCTTCTCTTTAAAAGTATTGTTGGCTCCGGCAAAATTGACGAGAAGAAACAAATCACAACTACAATACGATCAAGTAAAATAATTTCATATCTAACTTCTTATTCTTCCTTGCTTTCATTTTTTGTAGTAAAGTGTAAATCATGAAGTTGAAACTGTGGAAGCTCATTTTGTATACTAAAAATAGATTTATTCTAAATCTTTTTAATATAAAAAAGCCTAATACTTTAGCTTTATTATCTAATCCATTATCAATTACTCCCTTAATGCAGACCATAGTCATAATCATCTATTATCATTTAAAAACTCGAGGATAGAATTTACACTAACATTCAATAAATCAATGATGGAGCTGAGAAGATGCGACCTCCAGCTTATCAAAACAAGAAAGGACCTAGGAGGTCTAAGTGATGTTTTCTCCCTAAAATACTAATAATAAAAGATAAAATTATGTATTTTTTTATAAAAAAGCATTTTTCAAACGATTTTATCTAGAGTAGAGTTTGCGAAGTAATAAACAAGTCAATAATATTGATGAGGAGGTTATAGGCTATTTAATTTTTAGATTTTATTAATAAAAAGTTGTATAATCTTTATTTAAAGTATCAATTTTTCACTTTTGCCGTGTTTAAAATGAATTGAATTGTGAAAAACGAAGAATAAAATAATATGATAAAACGAAAAATATGAAATAATGAAGCTAAAAGTTTTAAAAGTAATTAAACTAATCTTAATCTTAAATCTTAAAATTTAATAAAATCGTTAAAATATTTTCTTTGTTACGTATTGGGGAAAAGAGAAGAAAATATTTTAATAAAAAAATTACATGATTAGATAGAGAATTTTTGTCTTAAGGTTATAGGTTATTTAAAATTTTAAATCTATTATTATTAAGCTTCATAATTTTAGTTAAAATATAAAGATAGGAAATTTTCCTCAATTTATTTCGGATCAAATTTGAAACGAAAATCTAAATACGAAGAATAAATTTTTTTTAAAATATAAAAAATAAGAAATAAAAAAGATAATGATTTAAGAAGTATATGAATAAGTTTAATAATTATTATAGAAGAATAGACGATTATTTAATTAACTTTAGGTTTTCAAGATCTTAAAATGAATTTATAATTAATACAAGATTTAAAAGAAGTTAATATATAAAAGTAAATTTAATAATTAAAGCTTAGATATTAATACTTATCTATTATATTATTTACTAATGTAATTGATTTTATATATTATTTATTATATATAATCAATTATAACATAGTTAATTCGCTTTTTGAAAATATAATAAATAATCATATATAGTAGCAAGACAAGAAAGAAACAAAGATTACATTAAAAGTAATTTAATAACAAACTTAACTCAATTTAGTTTATAGTTGAATTTAATGAAGCTTTTATATATTGAATTTATAATTTTTATATTAATCTTTATTTATAACAAATGGCTATAATGTAATAAAGTTAAAAAACAAAACCATTTTTATATAAATTTACTTTATTTTTTCTAAAAAGATATATATTTAAATTCATTTTTCATGTTATAAATTTATATAAAAAAGGTTTGTAAATAAATTGTCGACAAAACAATCTTAAGATTGAATTGTTCAATATATATTTAAATTAATTCATAAGATCTTGCTATATATATTATTTATTTTTATGTAGAGCGTCTTTTCAATTTTATTTAATAATTTCAGCCATTTTATTATTTAAAATGAAATAATGGATGAAAAAGTGTCTTACATAAAAACAAATTTCCATATACTAAAATTAATGAAAATATTATTGTCTATTTCATCAATGTTTACTAATAAATAAAAGAAATTGTATAACTAAATCACAAAAAAATTAAAAAATATAAAATAAAATGATAAATAAAGGTAAATAAATATTTTAACATTATAGGTACATTTCCAACTCCAATATGGCTATTTATTTTTGTATAGAATACTTTTATTTTTTATTTAATAATCTCAACAATTTTTATTATATAAAATGAAATAAAACTTCTCCAAAAATAAAAATTAATTTACTCAAAAATAAATCGCTATATATTACGCGGTTTTACGCAAAAAGGTAAGCGAATTTTAATTAATAATAAATATGCAAATTAATATCTAGTGCCAAGATTTATATATAATATTTTCTATAAATTAAGCTTTATTTTTAAAGCATATTTGTTTAAATTAGTATAATGGATAACTTACAAAAATCAAAAAATTCAATAACCAATAAAGAACAACGTATATTTATCAAATTTGGAGTAATTCTAGGCCACATTTGGGGAATAATACACAAAGAATTGGTTAAAACGATAGAAGAAAAGGCCTATAAATATAATACAGCGAAAAATATGGTTTCTAAGTTTAATAAGGGCCAAAATTACGTTGAAGACAATAGAGGAGGCGATACAAGTAATCATTTAACAAAAGAAAACACAATTGAGAAAATTAAAGAATATCTTGCTCAAAGTAGAGCCTGGTCGTGCCTCGAACTTTCCATGTTAGTAAATTGTAGCAAAGCTATTGTTTATCGGTATTTAACAGAAGATTTACAAATAAAGAAATTATTGAGCAAATGGGTTCCTCATTTTCTCACAAAGGAACAAAGAGAACATAGAGTGTTAGCATGTAGATATAATTTGGAGCAGTTATCAAAACAAAAAACCCTAATAAACAGAACATTGGCTATAGATGAAACTTTGCTTACTTTATATATGCAACCTTAGCGTGACCAGTCTCGATTTTGGAGAACTAATGACTAAAGCCCACCACAAATTGTAGCACAATCAAACTATCAGAGAAAAAGAATGCCTATAGTAGCAATGGATTATAATGGTGTTGCATATTGGAAGCTTTGTGAATCTAAAGAGACGGTAACTTCAGAAGTCTATATAGACTTTATTAATAAAGTTTTACTAAAATGGCTACCTGATAAGAAATTCAAGTATCCTATTGTTTTACAGGATAATGCAAAACATCATAAATCAAAGCTTGTAAATGATTTTTTTGATAATAACAAAATCCGCACTTGGTATCATCCTCCATATAGTCCACATATAAGACCATCTGATTTTAATTGTTTTGGTAAATTAAAGAGGAAGTTAAGAGAAAATGATTATGACAATTTGGAAGAGTTGGAATTACAACTAGAGAGTATTATCCAGGAACTTAATATGAAGGGTCATATAAATGGTATTTAGCAGCTAGCTGAAAGATGGAGTGATGTAATAAAAGTAGAAGGTTCATATATATATAAACTACAAAGTTTCATCTTTTAATATCTCATAATAAATTTTTTATTCAAACTTTTTCCTTTATCTCTTTGCGTGAAACGGCGTAATATTTTGTACTTTTGATTTAAATTCTCCATTTATTGTTTTGTTTTTCAATTTAAACTACTTTTCAAATTATGATTAACTCTTTTTCAAAACATAATCAAGTACTTTTAAAATTATGATAATCCACTTTTCAAATTATGATTAACATTTATCACAACTGGGAATAGTATAAAATCTTGTTAATTAAAGCATGTATATGAACTACGACAGAGGCCAAAATAAACTATTACTCGGTCTCTTTACGAGCTAGTTATTAGTATGTGCACGGAGCAAGGGTGCACCATTAACCATGTTGCAAGAACTCTAAACCTGAAAAGGCAGACTGTCAGTAAATATCTGCAGATACATGAAGCAGGTATAGAGTTTTCTGGCAGTGCTGAGAAGCGCTCTAGCACCTGCGCAGTCAAGCAAGTCGTTATGAGAAACAGCGAGCACACTCTCTTTAATGCGATTTCCTTGAATAATTCCCTGACCCTGAAGGAAGCTGGCGAGGCAGCCGCCAGGGCAAGCCCGGTCGGTGCCAACGATACAACGAAGACTGAAGAAGATGGGCATAACCAGGAAGCGGCTGTTCCTGGTGCCAGCTGAAAGGAATGACCCTGAAAAGATAGAAAATCGAGCTATATACGCATCCCAGTTGGCCCATACAGACAATGCTAACCTTGTTTTCCTTGAAGAAACGGGGTTTAATCAGCATACCCGTCGTGCCTATAAATATTCTGTACAGAATTCCAAGGCTTATATAACTGTTCCTACAAATAGGAACATCAACAAGAGTTTAATATGTGCAATCGGGACTAGAGACGGGATAGCCTATTCTTACATGGAAGGCACTTACAACGCCGAGATTTCTATGACCTTTATTACCGAACAATTAGTACCTCATTTTAGGAGGAACCCCACTCATGTCCTCATAATGGAAAACGCCAGGTTCCACAAAGCTGGCGCTATCTTGGACACTTTAAGGGCCAACGGCATTACATTTAAGTTTTTAGTTGCATATTCTCCACAACTAAATCCTATTGAAGAATTCTTTTCAGTTTTAAAGGCCAGGCTCCACACACTGAGAACTTCAGAGCCTGAATTGAGTATCTTTGATTGCATCGACAGGATCCTCGATGCCAACGTTGATTTTTCTGAGATCTGCCTGAATCAATTTAGGCACATGCAAGAGTGACTCGAAAGAGCCAGAAGACAAGACTCGTTTATTTAAATAAATCAAGTCTCTAATTTTGTGGTCTATCTTTGGTTTTAATCTTACTTTTTGTTGTGTTTAAAATGCTTTTACCTAGTCTTTATAGATGTTAATCGTATTTTGAAAAGTAGTTTAAAAAATTGATATTAAGGTGTGATCCGTTATTCCTGTCAAAAAACTAAAATAATAAGAAGCGTAATATTTATTTTAAAAATAAACGATATAAAATATATTTAATTTAATGTTTCGTTTTTAAAGTGTTTATATACATTTCTCCTCGAAATATGTGGAAGGACATTTTGGTATCTTCTTTTAACAGAGTTGATGACTTTAGAAGTGATTATTTTAGTAGGAGTTTTTTTATAAATAGAAGTACCTATTTCTTTTACAGACTTATGTATAGTTTTTGTACTTAAAGTGTCTAGTCATCTTTTTAGAAGCAATATTTTCGTTAATAGTGGCAGATTGCATTTTCCCTGTTTTGATTTTCATTCTTTAAAAATAAAGGTTATTAAAATCTTATTGCTTTAATTTAATAAATAAATGTGTTTCAAAAATCACATAATTTATCTATATTTAACTTTATAAAATTGGACAGGAATAACGGACCACACCTTATAATTAACAACTTTCACATTAGTTTATTTGCCCAGTTTCCTCGAATGTTAATAAATGCAAATGCTGATATTAGTTAAAGAGTTAAAGAGCATACATTCTTCTTCAAATGCGACATATGAAGACCAAAAGGATTAAATCATTCTCATTTATATATACAGATAAACTAAAAATCCAGTATTCAAACGGCAACATAACTCAATATATGATAAAATATTGATAAAAGGATTACGTAGTATACGATTCTTCTGATTTATAAAGGGAGCCAAAATTGAAAGAATAATCAAATAAATTTAAAGAATGTATTAGAATAAACTAACGAATACCAACAAATAATACAATCTTGAACTTCTTCGATGAATTATGTTTTGTGGGGTCTATCAATTTATCGAAGGTTTTCGTTTCATTATGAAACCAATAAGAAAACCCTGGAATAAGAACTGATTAATGTAATAATAATAAAGGACAATAACTAGATATTAATATGTGATATAAATGGTAGATTTCTATGTTTGTTCATCCTCCTTTAGCTGCTTCTTTTGCTTTGTTTTTCATAGTTTTCCTTTTCAGGGGCGCAGATTGGTTGATAAAAGTTCCTAAATTTTTCGGGGACAATTCGGGAATGTTAACAAATTGGTTGAACAAGAGCGAAAATTAAACTTTTGATTAGACATCCCTAAAATTCGTTGGAAATTTTTCTGTAAAAAATTTAAAATTCTACTCACACTTCAAAACTAGTAATCCAACCAACTTAAATTATATAGTAATAAAATGGGGTTAAGTTCACCTAACGAAGATTCAGGAGTGATACGATGTATATGCAATTACGAAGAGGATGATGGTTATACTATTTTGTGTGACAAATGCATGGTATGGCAACATGTCGTGTGTGTCAATGTAGATCAGTTTAATTTACCAGAAAAGTATTTATGCGATAGGTGTTTCCCGAGAGAGTTGGATGCTAAAGTACCTCTAGAGAAATTTATGATTAATTTTTATAGAGAGCTAGAGAATACCAGAGAAATAGACTGGAAGAGTTGAAAAAGGATAAGTTAAAAGTGAAGAAACGACCTTATAAGACTAGGAAGGGCTCTAACGTCTCGTTGCTTTCACAACCTAGTAAGTCGAATTTGTTGGGTAAGAAAATCAAAAAGACGCGTAAGAATTCGAAAAATTATTCTTTGTCAGAAGAAGGGCTGAAACAATCAATGCTAAATGACCAATTCGAGTTTTCGGAAAACATTCATTTGAACAATCAAGATGTTAAAGAATATCTCAAGCAAGTGTATGATTCTATCTGTGCTATTACCGAGGGAGGGTCGGAAGAAACGGTTGCTGAAAAGGTTAAAGAGTTAGATTCGGATTTAGAAGTAGAACATATTAAGAAGGTTGTGGTTTATAACAAAGATCCGAAAGAAAATAAAGTAGAAACGACTATTAGAAAAGTGGCGCTGCCGGCACCGAATTGTGGTTCTGTGAAAGGCATGTTTGTTGATAAAGAAGTCAAAGAAGGACAATTCATAACGGAATGTAAAGGGCTCTTAAAGTTCAAATCACAATATCAGAAAAGCTCTATGAATCTGTATTATATCCTCGGATTTCCTTTGCCTAGAGTACTCTTCTATAAACATTTAGACTTGATTATTGATTGTAGAAGAAGGGGCAACAATACTAGGTTCTTGAGGAGACATTGTACACCTAATGTAACGCTTAAAAGTTTTATTATCAAAGGTAATGAAACTGAACTTGTTAGGTTAGGATTATTTGCTTTGAAGGACTTGGAACCCGATGAAGAGTTGTTTCTTGAATGGACGTTTAATGGTCATCTGTTTCCTTCTAGCTTGGTATCGTTAAATCAGGAAGAATTTGATGAGAAAATAGAATCTTGTAACAATAGAATCTATTATGAGCATGGAATCAAGATGAAGCCCGAATATTATCCTCTCTTGCAATATCATCTTAAGGAAGATTTTTGTGCTTGTGAGCTAGGGGCTGACTGTAGAATTAATCAGATCTATTTGAAGAGAAAGCAATATTGGGATTACAAGCCTAAACCAAGAAATAGACAGAGAGTAAACTCAGGAGGTCCTTCAAGTCCTATCAATAAAGTGAGAACATCCAAGAGTCCTGAAGATGATGGTTCGAATAACGATACTTCGAATTCTTCGGACGATGATATGTCTAATTCTGATATGGAAGTCATTGAAACAGACAACAAATCAAGCCCTGACTCGACTCTCACTGCTAATCCTTTCCAGAATGCACTTACTCATAAAAGGAAAACTATGGGTAATGACTTTTCTCAAGATTCCGAATCTGAAGCTGAACTGCACAAAGGAGAAGGTACACAGATAATCAAAGCAAAAAGCCACGAACCAGCTTCATTTACCGCACCTGTTAAGGCTCATAAAACCAAGAAGAACACCTCAGCACAACAAATGAAGGAATTTCTTGTAATCAACTCTCCTTTAGTTAAACCTCCAAAGGCCTCATTTACTAGATTCCATCTAAAATATCCTAAACTATCGCTTAAAAAGTTTTGGATAAAGAAATACAATAGTCAATTGAAGGTTGATTCTAAGGAAAAGAAACGACTGAAATTGGAAGAAGAGTCCGACCCGGTTGATATTGAAGCTCTTAAAGAAAACAATGATCAAAGTACAGATAAGGCAGGATACGTCAATAACATTAAAAAAGAAAGCGATGCAGAAAAAGATGATATGCTTGATCTTGTTGATTCCATTAATGCTAGTTTGGATAAAGTAGAACCTCAGAAAGTTCCCGAAAAACAAACATCGGCTAGTCCTCCAAAGCAGAAGATTGGAATTGAAGAATATCTTGCTTCTATTCAACGCAAGCAATCTAAAGAAGAACCACTTTCTGAAAAGACTAACGATTCCGTTGATTCTCGTAAAGATGTAAAGGTAGAAAAAGAAATTCCAGAGTCTAAACCTTTACAGAATCAAGCCTCTTCTTTGAACGAAGCAATCCCGAAACCTGAAGCCTGTCAAAAACCTGATATTTATTCGAACACCAAATACGAACCTTTGAAACGAGATTCCTACCAAAGTGAATCACCGAAATCACAACAATACCACTTACAAGCACCCAATAGCACACCGAAGACTTTAGCTTATAACGATAGATCTGCGCATTCCTCTCCTATTCAATCCAATTATGCTTTTGAGAAATCGATGAAAACCCATGATACCGATGGGGAAGAAATGGATATAAGTCCACGGCAAGAGCCAGCATCTTCCCCTATCAGAACCTACAAGTATGGGCATAATAACGGTCAAAATCATTATAAGTATAAAAACGAACGTCTTAATGGTGGATATAGGACAGAAGGTTATGTCCCCAAGACCGCTCCTTATGATTATAATCGAAATAAAACGAATGATTGGAGGAAACCTACTTATCAAGGCAGAGATGGTGATATAAAACAGCGCTATAATTCGGATAGGAAGGATTGATTTTGTTTGTTCAATACACCTTAGCTATCTTATTTTATAATTAAAGCATTAATTAAAGTTTATTGATCGGATGTTTCTGTACTTGCCAATTGCTAAATTGAATACCTGCTATACTGAATAAAATCCCAACTAGGAAATGAAAAAAGTTTGTTACATATTCCAAATCCTAGTCGTGTTCTTTTTGGTAAACTTTTCCAGCTGTCTAAAAATCCTTTCATTTCAAAAAAATAATTCGTTTTTGAAAACCAAAAAATAGACAAGTTTTTTGACACAAATATAAGTGGCTGAATAGAGTAAGATGTTTTTCAAAAACATCTTACTCTATTCAGCTACCAAATTATTTTTTTCGAGAATCGCATATAAATATATGATAGAATCTCCTATCTTATATAATTCTAATATAAACTATTGTCTATTCACGATAACAAGACACGTCTTTTTTAGACCTGTAGCGCACAAGAATTAACTTTAAATTTTTTCACAAAGATATAGTGACAAGCAAAATTGACAAAAAATTAATGTAGTTTCATAATAATAAATATGGTGAAGTAATAAAATAACTTTAAAAATAATATATATTAAATATGCATTTATTAAGGTTTTAAAAATACAATAATTTAATACTTTTATAAATTCTTTA
>NIPM01001123.1:0-28555 GCA_002738285.1 Holacanthella duospinosa | reverse complement strand
TTGGGATCAACAAAGTAATTGACTTTATAGTCAGCACATTGGATAGTAAACTCTCCAAAAAATTGAATTTAGTTAACAAGTGGTCATGAGTGAAATCGATTACTACATACAATTAATTAAAAAATTTGGCGACACCAGCCTTTGATTTATCTTAAAACGCAACAACAATTCCCAATTCCTATTTGCCCGATTCTTCTTCCAAGTGCTCAATTTTTTTCTGATTTCGATTAACACCGTGGTCTTAGTAATTAGTCCAATTAAATATGTTAATAAAAGAAGGAAACTAAATCCTTTGACTCTAAATTAAATAAGAAACGTGCAGCTCGAAACAGTAAGCTGACGTAATAGTTGCAAATTTGGAATTGGTCAAATCACGCATCAAGTCAAGTAGCTGTAGTGCTTAAATACCATAATCNGTAATAGTTGCAAATTTGGAATTGGTCAAATCACGCATCAAGTCAAGTAGCTGTAGTGCTTAAATACCATAATCTATCACATTTATCAACCTTAGTAAGTGTTGTATTAACTATTTTAATATGAACTAATTTCAGGTGCATGTATTAGAGTAAGGAATTCTACAGTTTAAGGCTATAGCTTATTGCAATCGTTTACAAAGGAAAGGTTTAGTGCCTTTTTATATTCATAACTTTACTAAGAAGGTCATGTATAAGGAGAACAAGGTTTCGAATGCAATACTGTGCCTAAAATGTCTCCATCTTTTAATACTTATTTTGAACTTGAATATTATGGTAGCTTGCTGTTACAATATCATATTAGATGTCAACAATTTCTTGTCAGCTTTATGCATTTATATTGGCAGTCAATTAACCCCTGAACGAACATTTTTGTAACTAAAGTGTATATTTGATTTGATGAAAGGTAAATGGTTAACTCAAAAGTTCCATAATACGCTACACAGGATTTTTAAATGCTTTTTATCGTGTCCTTTGAAATCTTCTCAAAAAAAAAAGATTTCAAATTCAGAGTAGCCCAAGCATACTTCTTTTCAAAGTGTGTTCAAATAAGAAGGCGAAAATCCGCATCTAGTTACTGATATGGCCAATGCAAAAGAACAAAAATTTAATACATTCATGTTTGCGTCAGTAAGTTATAGCTGCATGGGTCAGCTGTTATAAGTAAACATTTTTGTTTTTTGGCTTTGGCCATTCCGATATTACAACTCTCACAAATCAGACTTTTGCGACACCATTTAACCTAACAAAAGTTAACTAAACTCTCGTAGCAACGATTTTCAGACGCTTGAGCAGTCCATAATGTGTGCAAAATTTTGACATACAATCAATTTTCTATTTTCTTCAAAATCGATTCTCAAAAATTTCGCCTTCTTGTTTGAACGTACTGTATGATAACAATCATTCAGTATGTTAACAATTGCTAATCTGCCTGTTGCTCCCATCAGTGTGCCATGTGTATAAATTCTTTATGTATTGGTGTGCCCGGTTTGGAAGAAAAACACAATACTTTTGCATGTGAGTTTTTTAGCCCCATGTGTTCCTCTTTTGGTAATCCGAGTAATATTAGTCCACTTATTCTCAAATTCTAATCAATAAATTACACTTAAAATTATAGAAATATTCAGTCCATGTAGAAGGGTATAATTAGTTTTGTATTGTTTTACTCCAGTCAAAATCAGATAACTAGCTATTCTAGGAAAATCAATACTTATTATCATTCTAGTTGGTCTGCGAGTGTTCTCCTTTTGCAAAGGATTTTTTCATGATGGGCAAATGTTTCACACACAGTCGTTGTTCATGAAACGAGAATTGTCTGCTTTTTAAGTCATCATCAAGGACGACAAAAAGAAGTAANACACACAGTCGTTGTTCATGAAACGAGAATTGTCTGCTTTTTAAGTCATCATCAAGGACGACAAAAAGAAGTAAAAGCATATTCGCAACGGCCCAACCTCTTTAGCTGAAAAGTCTGACAGATATGATTCGTAAAAAATGGCGTCGATTAATGCAATAGAAAAAAGCAGGAAATGAATTTTTTCCGGTGAAAGCAGAATTCTTTCTGAAAATCATATTTACTGTGAATTTGCTCATTTTGCTTTAATGTCAACTCATGAGACAAAGATTGACCCTAAAAAAAAGAAAAAATTTACAAAGCGAATTTTTGCAAAAAAANTAATGTCAACTCATGAGACAAAGATTGACCCTAAAAAAAAGAAAAAATTTACAAAGCGAATTTTTGCAAAAAAAATTAACTAAATCATATTTCAATTTCATTGGAGAGTTGTTATTAAATTCAAAGATTAACTATTATATTNAAAAAAAATTAACTAAATCATATTTCAATTTCATTGGAGAGTTGTTATTAAATTCAAAGATTAACTATTATATTGTTCTTGAAGAATGAAAATTTAGCAATTCATTTGAAAATACTCTAGAATAAGCAGTGCGAAGCGACACAAGATCAGGAAATTGGCTCAGAAAGTGAATAAATGCGTCCACCGGTATAATAAAAAGCAATATGGTTTTCTTTCAACTTTTCCCTCTTTGCTGCCGTTTATTTATGCTCACACACAAGAACCATCAAGTGAGATATATATGGGCAAATTTGTACGGGTCAGTTTTTAAAACTAAACCATATAGTGAGTCAAAATAGCTGATTTCGCTTATTTGTGCATTATCCCTTTAGCGGGTGTGGNTTAAAACTAAACCATATAGTGAGTCAAAATAGCTGATTTCGCTTATTTGTGCATTATCCCTTTAGCGGGTGTGGATAAGTCATGACAATCGATCAGAATATATCATAGATTAAGGGTATAACATCTATTGTTGCCCATCAAGTCAGTTTGCAAAAAATTAGCAAAAAAAAGACAAGAACTTTTTTTGTTAGGCTACAAGTAACACTCTTGCGCCTAATCAAAGCTATTATTGTAAAGCCATCAATTTTATTTCTACTAAGCTTCGACACTGCTCAGCAGCGAGAAAAGAGATAAGAATTGAAATTCTCGGCTTCGCCAACTCCAGAAACGCCGAACTAATACAATACACGTTATGCTTAGCCACCTCCAAATGTTAGTCCATATTGCGTTATTAAAATCTAGCTATGCATGTATATTAAATAGAATAATTTCACTATAAATCTTTATAAATAAAAAGTTGACCTAAGCACCACGAATGGATGTCAGATCCGTAATTTAGATTGGATGCTTGATTAGCTGACGTATGACTTCCTCAAATTCAGACCCGTACCATAGGGTAAGTGATGCTTAAAAAAAATTTTTTTTGGCACAAATTCACAAACTTTTTGCAAAATTTGATGTCATATCAATCTATGCTAAATTCCCGATAGATTGAATAATTACTTATACGAATTCGCGAGATGGGTATTTTACAAATAAGTTTTACCTAGGTCACTCTGTTTCAGTTTTAAAAACTGATACGAACATATTTGCCCAGTTTCTTGTGTGTGAGCATAAATAAACGACAGCAAATAGGAAAAAGTTGAAAGAGAAAAGTGTATGATGACTTAANATTTCACTATAAATCTTTATAAATAAAAAGTTGACCTAAGCACCACGAATGGATGTCAGATCCGTAATTTAGATAGGATGCTTGATTAGCTGACGTATGACTTCCTCAAATTCAGACCCTTACCATAGGGTAAGTGATGCTTAAAAAAATTTTTTTTTGGCACAAATTCACAAATTTTTTGCAAAATTTGATGTCATATCAATCTATGCTAAATTCCCGATAGATTGAAAAATTACTTATACGAATTCGCGAGATGGGTATTTTACAAATAAGTTTAACCTAGGTCACTCTGTTTCAGTTTTTAAAACTGATACGAACATATTTGCCCAGTTATGTACACATGATGGTTCTTGTGTGTGAGCATAAATAAACGACAGCAAATAGGAAAAAGTTGAAAGAGAAAAGTGTATGATGACTTAAAAAGCAGACGAAAGGTGGATTAACTAGTTTTCCTAATGCTACATACGGTACACCCCAACAAAGAAATAAAATGGATTTTCTACCAATAATCATGGTCAACAAATTTATGCAATGTTTTATTTTATTTGGATTTTCTAGATACTTTACAGGATGGCTAGAATCACTATTATTCTCATATGTCTCGGATTGGTTGTACTGATTGGCAAAGAAACAGAATCTGCCTTGTCTGTCTCTCTAATAACGGATTGTAACGAATGTGAAGGAAATTGCAAAGATAACGGAGGATACGAGGTAGCTTGCAAACCTCATGATACGGAATATTTTCAATGTACATGTGGGAGTCTTATGAAGTGTGGCTCTCAATCTTGCACGGGATAAGTAGTGCGTTGCTAACCACATAAAATTTGCTAAATTGAAGTTTAATAAACTCCAATTGAATTTTTGGTTGCTACAATCATTAACATTAAGTTTTGTGGCTATATTTGTTCATTTTGCAAACTGTAATTTTTAAAACAATCAAAACTTTAGGTTGTTAATCTATTCTTTACGCCTTCATAATAAATTTTTTCGAACTAGTGCTGAAATTAGTTAATGATTTTAAATTCATACTGATATGCAAATTAGGCGTCATTAGGCCTAACTATATTAATTGGATCAGAGTACCGTGCCATAATTACTTGAGTTTCTGTTATAAACTAAACAGACCATGACATCATAAACAAAAATTTTTTAGGGACTGATATTGCACTACACTTCCTTTGACACTAGAGTCTCAAGTCTTGTTACTCATTTTATTCAACTAAACCATTATTTACCTTATTATTTTTTGAAGATCAAACGCTTAGCCAGGTAGCAGTAATAAGTAAATCAGCTGTAGATAGGGTCATTCGTTAGTTCGTTGGAAGCGTATGTTGACTATTTTAATTGTAAAGAGTAGGAATTTTCAGCTATTCTGCCTAAACATTGGGTAACCAACTAATTATATCTAATTATAAGTGTAAATATCGGATAAACTTTCGAGCTTTGTGCTTACGATGTTTTTGTCGTACGAGTTTTTGTTTTACAATGTTTTTGTTTTATGTTATACGAGTTTTTTTTTACTCTTCGACCTTTGTGTTTTGCAATCTTTTTGAAACTATCCTTTTCTATACGATGAATTCGTTTAGGATTATTTCATACGAACTAGAACTACCTGGCTATTTAAAAATGACAGTTTTTTTGGTGAGGAGAGAGAGGGATGGAAAAAAGACAGCACAGTAGAACAGCTGTTGAGTCTGAAATTTTTTTTTTTTTAAGGCCAGCACGCACATAGATATATAGAGCTACAATTTGACACAGAAGCCAACAAGAAACAGAGNCTGTCAATGTCAACTGTCGATATGTCAATATGTCACCGTCAAAATGTCAGTGATTGTGGCATAGGACCCTGGCTATTTAAAAACGACAGTTTTTTTGGTGAGGAGAGAGAGGGATGGAAAAAAGAATAGCTGTTGAGTCTGAAATTTTTTTTTAAGGCCAGCACGCACATAGATATATAGAGCTACAATTTGACACAGAAGCCAACAAGAAACAGAGCNTTTTTTTTTAAGGCCAGCACGCACATAGATATATAGAGCTACAATTTGACACAGAAGCCAACAAGAAACAGAGCTGCGTTGAGGTACATTATACGTTACGTAAAGTAATATAAATTCTTCATCACAAAATTAGACGACATAAATTATTTTATTAATTGTGACAAACCAAAAAGTTTAAGGAAAGTTGTAAAGTTTAAAATTCAAAACGAAAACTTTNTAATATAAATTCTTCATCACAAAATTAGACGACATAAATTATTTTATTAATTGTGACAAACCAAAAAGTTTAAGGAAAGTTGTAAAGTTTAAAATTCAAAACGAAAACTTTGGAAGTTGAGGAAACAAACAGTTTGGTTTCACAAATGAGGCAATCATATAAACTGAATTTCTACGATGTTCAATAATAAAATATTATTTTATTAGCACTGAGAGTGGTGAAATTTTGCAAAGTAATTGTTACTAATGTAGGAGAGATTTATTCAAATATAATTTATGATGTCTTGGAAACAGATGAGCACTTAACCTAAAGTGCTTGTAATAGCATCACAAAAATATAATTTCTCTATTTAAAGCATTGCCTATTTTTAATCATAAATAAACTACGAACGACATTGCCCATATGGATCAAAATACATCTATCAATTATTATTGGATTTCAACAGAAATGAAAAGGAAACCATATCCCATATTAGTGATAGTGGTGAACAGTGTTGACTGATTGAATTGTATCGAGCTCATACTACAGGGTCCACCAGAATTAAGTACCATATGGAGAAAGTTTTTATAAAAAANGTACCATATGGAGAAAGTTTTTATGAAAAATGCGTCAGAAATTTAGAGTGTTGCACTGCATCAGACAGTGCTAGAAGTAAGAAAAAGTTATTACAAGGTTAAACGGTAGTTGAATCAAAAATTTGTCATTATTTTATACGTATTCGAAATGATCCAATCGTATAAACTGCTAAACTTCTAATAAAATTGTTCGTCTACATTTCTACGAATAAATTGCTCAAAATGAGCTCCGTTGGTATTAGTAACGTAACCCAGGCGATCGTAAAATTCCCGTTGTACATTATGAAAAGTATCAACAGGGATTGCAGCAACGGATCCGATAATAGACGCTTTCATTTGTTCAATTGTCTCAGGGCGAGGATCTTGAAAAACAACGGACTTCAGGTACCCCCATAACCGTCTACCGTCTGTCCCTGGTTTTCTCCTTATTCCGTTGACCAAGTTAATTAATAACAAATTTTGTATCGTATTAACAATGTTAGGATTAAATATTTAACATTTTCGCTTAGTATTCAATAGGGTTGCCGCGAAGCTTCAGAATCCCTCCCGTGGGTTCCCGCAGCCCTCCCGCGATTCCCGCAGCCTTCCCGTGAGTTCTCTCAAGCCTAAAGTAGGTTCCCACAGCCCTCCCGCAGGTTCCAGCAGCCATCTTGTAGTTTCTCACAGCTCTCACGTAGTTTCCCGCAGCCCTACCGTGGGTTCCCGCAGCGCCCCCATGGGTTCTCGCAGCCCTCTCGCAGTTTCCTGCAGCCCTCCCGTGGGTTCCCGCAGCCCTTCCGTGAATTCCCGCAGCCCTCCCGTGGGTTTCCGCAGCCCTCCCGTGGGTCCCCGCAGGCCTCAAGTAGGTTCCCGCAGCTCTCGCCTGGTTTTCTGCAGCCCTCCCGCAGTTTCCCGTAGCCCTCCCCTGGGTTCCCGCAGCCCTCCAGTAGAATCCTGTCTCGAAGGTTACAAAACCTTGTACTTTATGAGGTACAAGATTCTGTACCCTTGGAGACAGGATTCTGTACATTTTCACCCGACTGAACAATGAACCTTTAAATATTCTTAAAATTAAAATATTTGCAAAATGTATCAATTAATTCATTTTCATCGATAAAATATAAATGAAAATTTTGTTTATAATATTTCTATTTGATTTATAGTTTTGTAATTACCAACCCTTTGTTTTTTAGTTGACAAATAATGCTTCAAAAATAAAGTGATGTTATATAGAAATTAAAATACGTTTTTAAATTTATCAAATTATTTTTTACGATGTAATCATCTTAGTTCATACAAATTTTATTAAACTTTACCTCCAAGTGCGTAAACCTAGTGATGGTATAAGCAGTTTGACGGTTTAATTCAATTACCAAGCCAATGAGTCGAGATTAAACCAATAGAAGATGATCTGACGAGCGTGATTTCGTTGTAATAAATGATTGAAATGAAACAAGTAATCGAATGTTTGATTGGGTTGTTATAGTACGCGCGCAAATCTCTGGAGAGACAAGAATGACAGAGACAAGTAGGAACACCACATTTTTTTTGGCATATGCTTTAACCCTTGTGCTTTCGCCATAGGGTACTTAATTCTGGTGGACCCTGCATAATTAGTAGAGATATCGTTAACAATAGCATACTGCTCGTTTCGAAGCATCAGTTAATTTACTCACAATAGCTTTTTATAACATTGTACGCCTGAGACAAAATAGAGTCATCCATAATATTTTGGCAAGGATGCTGGTAAGAAACGAATCAGATTTGAAACATTTGATAAAACTTTTGATTCTCTGTACTAAAGCTATGCCATAAATGAAATAGTTTGCTTGTGTAATGAGGAGATTGATTTTTTGAAAATTGAAATTTTGGATATTCTTTTGAAAATCCTATCTCTTATGCCCTGTTTAGTGGGCACTTTAACCTATCCGTCTATTGTTTTCTCCCGCAAAAGGGCATGGGCCAATACTAATAGTCTCTTCCCTAAGAAACTTAATTTATGGTTGGACTGTATATCCGATGTGCATCTAATAATAGAATAATAATAGTGTTTTATTCATACCTTCATCTCTAGCACATTTTCCCCAATAAGCAAGTCAATAAAATAACCCTATTTCTAGCGTCAAATTCTTTGATCCCCAGAGACAATGACAAGTTAAAATCTATCGTGTGAGATAAGTACCTAGATAAATACACCCGTTACTCTACTTCTTGTTTCACAAGAGGCAGAAGTAGCCACCACTTTAAGTGAATGGATACGCATGTGATCGAGTTTTTCTCCTCAAATTATTATTTTTATTACTGATTTTGTTACATACTTTTGTATTTAAATTTTCAAACCGAGATGTGTCATTTAAAGATGATGCAAGTATATACTAATGTGAAATATAACATTCTTTAAGAACCCACATTTCTAAAGTTTGCACAATTTATTGATATTTTGAATTCGGTTTATTTATAAAGAAGAAAAAAAAATCAAATCCTGTACATCATAAACGTAAACTTGTAGACAAACTTTAAANCGGTTTATTTATAAAGAAGAAAAAAAAATCAAATCCTGTACATCATAAACGTAAACTTGTAGACAAACTTTAAATTTTTTTGTTTTTTTTTTTTCTAGACAAATTGGACAACTGTGTAACGATGTGGAGCAGATTAGACACCCAACAAGTTGATCACATGAAATATTTCCTTACGTTACATACGGAGCATTACATTTTTGAATGTAATTCAGATATTACAGTCCTAGCTAAAAATTAACATTTTTAGTATAAAGTATTCTNGCATTACATTTTTGAATGTAATTCAGATATTACAGTCCTAGCTAAAAATTAACATTTTTAGTATAAAGTATTCTTTAATAAATAAATATATTTCGTATGATTACCTCGGGACATATCAGTTGTGACTTCACCAGTCTCATCGTACTCGATTGTTTCAATCTGTGAATATGTGAATCTGTCAATCTGTTGTGAGAGAACATTTAGGCGATACTTGTTTGTTTTATAAAAATTGATCTAATAACCTGCAAGGTAATATCGTTCCCTGCTAGATCTGCTGAGAAGAAAATATGCATGACGACCGTGGAGGACCACATGCTCCAACTATGCGTCATCAACTTTCTCAAATTTCCATAGAGTCCCAGAACCATATAAGCAGACAAATAGACCAGCAATATCAGTATAAAAATTCAGCATTTACTAGCTCTAAATTTGAGAATATACCCTTCAACTAAATGTGGTTAATATTGCTTCTAGCATTGGCCCATGACGCGTGGCCATTGGCGAGCTATCAACTTTTAAGTTGACCATGTCTTATATAGTCTACTNTAGCATTGGCCCATGACGCGTGGCCATTGGCGAGCTATCAACTTTTAAGTTGACCATGTCTTATATAGTCTACTTAAATCTTTTTCCAAATTAAGTTTATTTTGCTGTACCGTACGTAAAATTTAACCGCCTCACGGAAGCTGGTGGGGCAGGAACCCATTTTTGTATGTTGGAAGATTAATATACTGAGTATAAAGATTAATTTACTTTAACTCGTTTTCTTTTAAGAGTTGATCTTGCATTTTTCTTACCCAGTATATTAATCTTCAAACAGACAAAAAANTGAAGATTAATTTACTTTAACTCGTTTTCTTTTAAGAGTTGATCTTGCATTTTTCTTACCCAGTATATTAATCTTCAAACAGACAAAAAAATTCCTTAGCTATACCATGACATTATTGGAGTGTATTAAACTTGAAAACTTATTCCACTACACTATTAACGTTCATGAACTTTTTTTAAGCTTACAGCTATAAATCTCCACAACTAAATTTAACTTTCAACTAGAACAATAAGAGTTGAAATTGAGTACCAATTGCTATTCCCNTTACAGCTATAAATCTCCACAACTAAATTTAACTTTCAACTAGAACAATAAGAGTTGAAATTGAGTACCAATTGCTATTCCCAAGCCCAGTTTCTCTTGCTTCTCTTTCGCGTCAGCATTTTATTCAGGAATTTAAATTAGATTTCAAAATTATTCACTTTACTGTTTTATTTTTTGCATAACTACACAATCAATGAACTTATTGAATAATTCATTTAAGAGTTCATATAATCAGAATCTACCTTCATGGCAGTAATGAGTATGGAAATAAATATCAGCTTGAATATTTCTCTTTGCCGCAGCATCCGATTTGAGAATGGAAATCAAATTTTCACTTCCAAATTCGGAGTAGATTCTGAACTGCCCCTTCTCTCCCAAGATACACCTTGCCCTTTTTTGTCTTTGCAACAGGTGTGATCACATTGTCAAATATAACTCAATTTGTTGGTGTCCAGAAAAAACCTCATGAGATTTCATAGTGCATGGCTATTCATCGCAATATTTTTCTTTTTCGCGGGAAGAAGCAAGGTGATAAATTGTGAATTCACCATAACATGATCATCGTCATCTGAGCCACCTTTGTTAAAATTGTCATTACCACCCTACTTGTCCGACTCCCAGATTTATAATAATCATCCTCAGATAGATTTGAAAATGAATAAAAATTACAATTTAATACAGGCAACATTCTTTTCATATTTTTATAGAAATTGAAAATTTACCGTTATCTGAAGTATTAGCAGATACTGCCTTCTTGAATCAATTCGTAGAGGTTTGATTTTTTTGCTTCTGCACAGTGGTTCCTGAATAGAAATTGAATTTTAATGAAAATAATTTGAATCCAATCAGTTATTACCTTTATTAGGGTGTGGTTTCCTTTGCTTGACTTAAAAGCAGTTGCTCTGATGTACATAGTTTTTAAGGGTGTTACGGAGATACCCCACACTTCACTCTTTTATCTACCTAAAGATACAGTTTTAAATCAGTGAGATTTGAGAAAATTGACAAGTGGGTCTGTGCATTAGGTGGGTGAAATGGTGAAGTTTGGGGTATCCCGTAACACCCTTAAAAACTCTCTTTGTGTATAACATCGTTTTTTTTTTGTCAAATCGACAATTGCTTCTCGATATTACTAAGCTCTTTTCTCCATTGAGTCATTATGAAATTCAGAAAAAGGTAAACATGCTTAAACAAAATTTGTTACTAAAATAGAAAACTACGTACTTACTTTTTGAAGTTTGTTCCATTGTAGTAATGACTGGTGATTGAGTCCGTCTTCCTTCGATAATTACAAATATTGGAATCAAGCTGTCTGACAAAACGTTTTACAATACGGATTGCTATTGTCATTTTAATTTTAACTTTGTTGACAGTGGATGATCTATTTTTGANAAATTTTTGCCAGAAATTTCTTGCTCTAAGGTGTCTCCTGCCCAACTGCGTGTATACTCTCCTTCAACTTAATTTAGACCTTTACACTATTTACCTTTAACACTATATCTTTTTGAAGTTTTTGTGGCATGGAAAATGTAAATAAAAAATAAGAAGTTATCTTACTTAATCCTCAGTCTCCTTCCAAAGAATTCTTTGCCTATCTTGATCAGATAACAAAACAAAGAATTNAAATTTTTGCCAGAAATTTCTTGCTCTAAGGTGTCTCCTGCCCAACTGCGTGTATACTCTCCTTCAACTTAATTAGACCTTTACACTATTTACCTTTAACACTATATCTTTTTGAAGTTTTTGTGGCATGGAAAATGTAAATAAAAAATAAGAACTATCTTACTTAATCCTCAGTCTCCTTCCAAAGAATTCTTTGCCTATCTTGATCAGATAACAAAACAAAGAATTGTCTATTCATTTTAGCCACATCGGATTTAAAAGCCATCATATGAAATCAAAATCTGAACAATATTAAAAAAATGTCGTCCTGAATAGTGGGACCAACCATTAAACAATCATTTAAAAGTATACCACTTGTTGTTTTTGCTGAAGCGTCAAAGACCACTCTCAACTTAGTTGTGGCACTGTCTTCCTTAGCCACGAAGTGATGTGGAGGGAAATTCCTCTGTCCGACTTTCTCCCCAAGCTCANCTTTAGCCACGAAGTGATGTGGAGGGAAATTCCTCTGTCCGACTTTCTCCCCAAGCTCAGAAGAAAGGACTGGAGCCATATGACCTAAATTCTCAAAATCCAACATAAACTTACAGTAATCATTGTGGTACTTAGGATATTTCCCAGTCTCCTCTCCAACNTTTAAAAGTATACCACTTGTTGTTTTTGCTGAAGCGTCAAAGACCACTCTCAACTTAGTTGTGGCACTGTCTTCCTTAGCCACGAAGTGATGTGGAGGGAAATTCCTCTGTCCGACTTTCTCCCCAAGCTCAGAAGAAACGACTGGAGCCATATGACCTAATTCTCAAAATCCAACATAAACTTACAGTAATCATTGTGGTACTTAGGATATTTCCCAGTCTCCTCTCCAACNTAATTCTCAAAATCCAACATAAACTTACAGTAATCATTGTGGTACTTAGGATATTTCCCAGTCTCCTCTCCAACTGGTAGAATCTCTTCTCCGCTATGCGTCTAGATGATCCAAGACTTTCCAACTTGCAGTTATAAGAAAGAGAGACTCTATACCTACCACATGGTTCTCTGTAGTGAGTGGAAGCGAAGTGCTTACCACANCAGTTATAAGAAAGAGAGACTCTATACCTACCACATGGTTCTCTGTAGTGAGTGGAAGCGAAGTGCTTACCACACTCTTTCTCTTTTGATGTGAGCTGGGGGTGATGAGGGACTACTTCTAACTGCCAAGATTTTCTCAAAGTACTCTCGATGTTTGAATGATGAACCTGCAATGCAAATGAAGGGAACACGATTCGATACATCCAGATAAAAATCCATCCAAAATCTGACGCCTGCGCAGTAGGTGAGTATTGAGGACNCAGTTATAAGAAAGAGAGACTCTATACCTACCACATGGTTCTCTGTAGTGAGTGGAAGCGAAGTGCTTACCACAGTCTTTCTCTTTTGATGTGAGCTGGGGGTGATGAGGGGCTTCTTCTAACTGCCAAGATTTTCTCAAAGTACTCTCGATGTTTGAATGATGAACCTGCAATGCAAATGAAGGAAACACGATTCGATACATCCAGATAAAAATCCATCCAAAATCTGACGCCTGCGCAGTAGGTGAGTATTGAGGACNGAACACGATTCGATACATCCAGATAAAAATCCATCCAAAATCTGACGCCTGCGCAGTAGGTGAGTATTGAGGACCCGTCCTCTTTTCCTGTAAAATAATTAAATTATAAATGTCAGCTCCCAGAAGAATATCCACTTCCCTGGGTTGGCAGTATTNCTTTTCCTGTAAAATAATTAAATTATAAATGTCAGCTCCCAGAAGAATATCCACTTCCCTGGGTTGGCAGTATTCTGGGTCAGCCAGGGTTAAACCTTGTAGATGGTTTCACTTTGTCTGCATGACCTCAAAGGATGTATGTTTACCTGCAATTTTATTAAAAACTAGCGCATTAGCTTTCAACCCTAACGAACTTACTCTCAATTTGATGGAAAGCTCTACTTTCCCTCTCGGTGCTCCGAAAGACACATTTTGGAGAGAGTGACTTGAGAAACTTCNCTTTTCCTGTAAAATAATTAAATTATAAATGTCAGCTCCCAGAAGAATATCCACTTCCCTGGGTTGGCAGTATTTTGGGTCAGCCAGGGTTAAACCTTGTAGATGGTTTCATTTTGTCTGCATGACCTCAAAGGATGTATGTTTACCTGCAATTTTATTAAAAACTAGCGCATTAGCTTTCAACCCTAACGAACTTACTCTCAACTTGATGGAAAGCTCTACTTTCCCTCTCGGTGCTCCGAAAGACACATTTTGGAGAGAGTGACTTGAGAAACTTCACGCTTGTGACGTATGAGTCCTAATTTCTTCAAACATCTTTCAGTTATGAAGGAATACTGGGACCTAGAAAAACTCTTCATAATTGATTATTTCTCCATTTGTCACTTACATAAACCATGGCAGTTCATAATAGAACTGAAGTGTGACCACTACTGAAGTGAGTGGACGAAACTCCCGATGCTTGGTAATAACTGTGTCTGTGATGGTGGAACATTTGTCACCCCGTGTTGGGTTGCTGAATTGGATTGTTGAGAATTGTTAGAATTGCTCTTCTCTATGTGGAGAAAAGAGTGGTGTTTCTTCTGGCAAACTCTACACGTAGACTTTGACCCACACTTATTAACTCCATGAGATGAGCTACGACAATTCAAATAAAAAACATTCTTCTTAACAATACTTAACCTCGTCTTCGTCGCCGTCGTCGTCCACTTTGAGCCTTTGAAACTCTGGACATCGATACATCTATTTATTATCGAATATTATTATTTAAAATGTAAATTCCCATAAGGGAAATTGGAGATTCGGTAGGAAAATAATAAAAAGGTGGGAGTTCACGGATATGGCTCATCTTCGAACCTCTCCGTTCCTAATGCATGGACTATCTAAATGAATATTGCATCTCGATAGGCCAATTCGTTTTTGAGTTTTTCACGGACGGACGGACAGACAAGATATATCTATAATGTGTTTGAAACACATAATAAAATGTAAGAAATAAAACAGATTGACATCCTTATCCTTAATTTAAATCTAATGAAATATGAGTTTTCAAGTGAATAGAAAATTTGCAACCATTGTTATATTAGTAGATGGAATTAATGAACGATCACGAAATTGTGAAGCGATTCTAATTCAAGTGAGGCAAGAGAATCAATAAAGTCTACTTATACTAATGTTTCTATTGGTGTTCTGATTCACTTTAAAGATTTAATGTAATNTCTATTGGTGTTCTGATTCACTTTAAAGATTTAATGTAATTCTTAACACTTTCAACCCCTCATAATAGTGATTATTGATTCTCTTGAAACTTTGTATTCAATTGAGCTTACACTTCTTCTGTAATCGCAACAATTCTTTCCAAAATTTTGTGTGCAAGGTACACTGAATAATCACATTGTCAGAGGAGTTTATGCATATGACCACACATTAGATTACTTCATTATCTCTGTGATCATTTCTTCCAAATGATATGATTATCCACATGATGCATCTATTGGCAACGTTTGACAGTACGAAAACGATGCAAANGATTGACATCCTTATCCTTAATTTAAATCTAATGAAATATGAGTTTTCAAGTGAATAGAAAATTTGCAACCATTATTGTATTAGTAGAAGGAATTAATGAACGATCACGAAATTGTGAAGCGATTCTAATTCAAGTGAGGCAAGAGAATCAATAAAGTCTACTTATACTAATGTTTTTATTGGGTGTTCTGATTCACTTTAAAGATTTAATGTAACTCTTAACACTTTCAACCCCTCATAATAGTGATTATTGATTCTCTTGAAACTTTGTATTCAATTGCGCTTACACTTCTTCTGTAATCGCAACAATTCTTTCCAAAATTTTGTGTGCAAGGTACACTGAATAATCACATTGTCAGAGGAGTTTATGCATATGGGCACACATTAGATTACTTCATTATCTCTGTGATCTTTTCTTCCAAATGATATGATTATCCACATGATGCATCTATTGGCAACGTTTGACAGTACGAAAACGATGCAAACACACAGGAGTATAATTGTAAGAGATGTACTTCTACTTTCTGGTAGTTGTAGTTGAAATCATAAGCCGTGTTGCTAGAGAATTATGAATCTGTAAAGAAACCATACAACATATTAGCTTCGCCTAAATTATAACGCACTTACTAATAAAAGTTTACGACAGTCCGTATTTTAATAATGAAATAAGAAAAAAAATAGAATTAAGATTATGTACATGAGTGTTGATCATATCTAGCCTTGGTAAAACAATCGGTAAAATCTGTACTACGTCAGGTTGAGTCCTGTATAAATTCATTCCATACTCAATTCTTGGACCAATAAGCCATTCTCGCTAGAGACAGATTTCATAGTAAATGCTGAATCGTTAATTTCTAACTATCGTGTAATATTCATAATAAACACCGTGTTGGTAACCACGATTGCAGATGCGATGGCTTTGCGTACGATGGTCCAAATTTTTAAATGCAATGGGAAGCAGACGGCAATAAAACTTTCGAGTATTAATTTTTCTAGATGGTGAACGCCAAAAAATTCTGAAATTGGTTTGGAAGTTAAACTTTCCCTTTGGTGATCCTAAATGTTCTCCATAAAATTTCAGTTTAAGGAAATATTATAAATANCCAACTATCGTGTAATATTCATAATAAACGCCGTGTTGGTAACCACGATTGCAGATGCGATGGCTTTGCGTACGATGGTCCAAATTTTTAAATGCAATGGGAAGCAGACGGCAATAAAACTTTCGAATATTAATTTTTCTAGATGGTGAACGCCAAAAAATTCTGAAATTGGTTTGGAAGTTAAACTTTCCCTTTGGTGATCCTAAATGTTCTCCATAAAATTTCAGTTTAAGGAAATATTATAAATACGTTGCAACACGTAGATTTACCGATCCACAACGGATATTTATTCCCGGAAATTTACCTTCTTAAATAATAGAAATTCTATTTCTAGGGCTCCTAGAAGTTCAATTTCTTAAATTGCGTTATTGATATATAAATTGTCTAAGACTACCATGAGTCATGACTCTAACTCTAAAACTTTCGAAGTCATGACTATGAATCCTTGATTTTTGGGAATTGACTCTAAAGTCAGACTCTCGACTCACGTAATACAAAATTTGGAAGATTTGGTAAGACTTTATCAATCTTTTTACTTATTACGCTTCTTCATGGGTGGGATTGCACCTCATGTGAGCCAATATTTTTCCATTAGACCGTCCGAGCAAAAGACTTAAAAACATTTTGTGTGTGTGTGTGATGCATCATTAATGAGAGATCAAATGACTTCTACAAACATAGCTTAGAATAATTCAGTGACCAACTTTTCTAATGACTTTTTTTTCTATGGTGACCACTTGAAGTCACTGGTGGGGTCATTTGTGAAAACGTGTAAAATGACCTCTATGAANTTATTACGCTTCTTCATGGGTGGGATTGCACCTCATGTGAGCCAATATTTTTCCATTAGACCGTCCGAGCAAAAAACTTAAAAACATTTTGCGTGTGTGTGTTATGCATCATTAATGAGAGATCAAATGACTTCTACAAACATAGCTTAGAATAATTCAGTGACCAACTTTTCTACTGACATTTTTTTCTATGGTGACCACTTGAAGTCACTGGTGGGGTCATTTGTGAAAACGTGTAAAATGACCTCTATGAATGTTGTTAGACATCAGCAGTTGAACAACATTTCTTAGTTAAGTTGTCACTAGTGTTCCACATGGCTCAGCTTTTGGCTTGAGCCAGAGCCACTAGCTCACCCGAGCGGTNCAGCTTTTGGCTTGAGCCAGAGCCACTAGCTCACCCGAGCGGTGAGCCAGCTCATTGTCCATGGCAAGGCTCCGCACTTTTGTTGAGCTGGCTCATGAGCCAGAGCCACGGCTCATGGCTCGACATACAGAAAAATTGTTTTCCTCATTAATATGCACATTTTGCTAAAAGTGAGAATGACCTAGTGAGAATAAGCCAACACAAATCATAATTATAAACTGGCTAAAGGCAAATTGACTTTCAGTGACCAAAAATTCCGAAAATTAAAAAAAAAGTGATGATTTGGAAGAAGAAAAAATGAAAAATTAGGGGAAAAGTTGAGCCATTGAGCCATGGCTCACAAATATCGTTGAGCTGGCTCATGAGCCATGGCTCTGGCTCAAAATTACTACATGAGCCAGAGCCATACGCTGGCTTTGGCTCAGAAATTTTTGTGAGCCAGCTCGAGCCAGAGCCATTGAGCCAGTTCGAGNATTAATATGCACATTTTGCTAAAAGTGAGAATGACCTAGTGAGAATAAGCCAACACAAATCATAATTATAAACTGGCTAAAGGCAAATTGACTTTCAGTGACCAAAAATTCCGAAAATTAAAAAAAAAGTGATGATTTGGAAGAAGAAAAAATGAAAAATTAAGGGAAAAGTTGAGCCATTGAGCCATGGCTCACAAATATCGTTGAGCTGGCTCATGAGCCATGGCTCTGGCTCAAAATTACTACGTGAGCCAGAGCCATGCGCTGGCTTTGGCTCAGAAATTTTTGTGAGCCAGCTCGAGCCAGAGCCATTGAGCCAGTTCGACCCAGAGCCAGAGCCATTGAGCCAGCTCATGACCCAGAGCCATGCGGAACACTAGTTGTCACTACGTCTTGGGTCTTGTAATTTGTAAAAAAATTTCTTTCGATATAGCAACATATCTTGAGCGAACAAATGATCTTTACAATTGATGCTTAGAATGTTTCAGTGACTATCTATTCTAATGAAATTTTTCTCTGGAGATCAAGGGTGGTTGGATTCGACCTCAGGATTACCGTGAAAATTTCTAAGTTTTTTAACATAAGGATGGATAACACGACTTGGATACTTTTAATAATATGTCTGTGAAAGTTATTAGTTGTTGTGAAACTGGAGTCTCATGGATAACATCTTCATAACAGCAACTATGCAGGCGAAATAGATTTAATCACTCGAAGGCACTCTACCGGCACCAACTAATTCTTTTGGCTTTTTGCATCAATTGGTGACATTGGACACAATAACAGTATTTGCAAGTGTTCCTCTTTGCATATGAGATGGGTATAAATTCCATCAATTATACAATTTGTAGCAGCTAAAAATGCTTTCATTATCATTATAACATCAAGTTGAGTCGATTCGCAAAAGAACAAGAAAATTCCCATTGTACAAAATTTCGGAAATAAATGAGGTTTACCAGCTCAGTCGTTTTTCAAAAAACTTTAGTGTAAGGAAATGAATGTGGAACATGTTCCATATCTTTCGAATTGAATTATTTGTTATGAATATAATAAAATTTCAATTCAAAAACTTTCCTGAAATTAACTTTCTCAAAATTTTCCTTACCAAAAGTTTTAATTTCATAAAGTGGTGTCAATTAAACCAAGGTTATTGGAAATACTGTAATCAATTCAAACTAATACTGATAGATGATATAATTATTAGTAGTCAGTGGGTTTGGTAAATAAACATTTGATTTTGTAAGCTCAAAAGTAATATTTTTTAGTTGAAATTATATTAATAACTTTTATTATGCTNTTTATTATGCCTATCAACCTTATCGTGGTACGAATAATTGCAGCAGGCTACTGCTTGAATTGTCAAGTGAATCTTCAAGGAATTGGGGATACCTGAGTGCAAATGTGTATAACAATGTTGCTGAAGAAGTGGTTAGGTAATTGAACACAACAACGACTATTACTGTTACTTTTGAGTTTACAGTTCTAAAAATACCACTTTCCTGCAACTTTCTACAATGAGAATTAATTTACATGTAATTTTGAAATAAGTCTACTGAATAAACGTTTAGAAACTATGATGTTTTCTTTGTTAGTTTGACTATAAATTTTAACTTTAAATGTATACGTTACTCCTTCAAATATGCTTGTCAAAACCATTTTGAATTAACCAATATCCATGGTTTAATTATTACCAGTTCATGAGATTACATATACTTTTCCTATTAAAAAACGTTAGAAAATTGATGTAAAAAAATTTTTTTTTGGTGGATTTGATTAAATTCATATTATTCATCTTATCCAAAGAATATGAAATAGTTTCACCACCTTTATACATTGGGTCTATGTGAAGCTGTAGTTGTCTAGGCTCTACCTTATAAGTCTTCTTATTTTTCAAACCGATTTAAAAAATAAGCTTACGACAAATGAACAAAAAATTTACCTGATTCACGTAGGTAAATTCTTATTTNAAACCGATTTAAAAAATAAGCTTACGACAAATGAACAAAAAATTTACCTGATTCACGTAGGTAAATTCTTATTTTTCTTACTAAACCATGAAACGAATTATTTGTTGTTTATTAAGAGTTATAGCTTTAAGTGCGGCTTTAGTAATGACCTTCAGACGATTTCAAGTATTTAGAGAATGGATTTGTTATTCNGTTATAGCTTTAAGTGCGGCTTTAGTAATGACCTTCAGACGATTTCAAGTATTTAGAGAATGGATTTGTTATTCTTGGTTCTATTACCAAATAACTGCTTAAATACTTTAAAGTTTTTTTGCTCGAATAATGAAATTTTTAGTAGCTATCCAAAAAATTTGACCATTGTATTAAGTAAAGGAGAACCATACATATTACAGGCAAGTGGAAATATTTGGACAGTTAAATCCAGCATGCTCTCAAGCACAGTTGAACAATGTTTTGCTTTAGGATTCGGGCTTCCTTGCTACGCCCAAATAATTTGCTACAAATTTGTGTCCAAACCTAGATACAAGTTTGTTATCACTTCTAACCCACATTGGTTGAGACTCAGTTACTGCGTATTAGCAATAAACGGGATACATTTAATGATTTTATTTTATCAGGGTTTGTTTGCTTCTCTAACTTTTCCAGAGAGAATTTTTTCATTCGGAGTATGTTCACTTTATACATATGCTATTATTTGTGAAGTATTTCTTCTCCAAAATACTATATTTCTAGTCCCAACTGAGAATATGATGTTTCAACTAAGCATGAATTTCGGTAAAGCATTATTAAAATTATTCTTGCATTTTGACGTATTATTTTGAATTTAAATTTTAGCAAAAAATCTCCCAACGAAATTGGAATTACGTGGAATTGATCTGTTGGTTCTGTTTTTTACATCTTGTACACTTGCATTCACGATATTGATGATTCCAACATGTATTTCGTTACTGCAATACGCTGATTATTTCAATCACGCATACTTTCTGATTCGATCCAAACGTTTTCTAGTAAATATTTTAGTTGGAACAATTTTAGGTGTAGGCGGGATTCATGGAGCATTCTGTATTTATGCACTTACATTACTAGCAATCTTCAACATAGCAGGAGCAAATGCCAGTATCCATATATTATGGTAAGGATAGTAAGAGTTATTAACGCTTATCAATGTATTTAACACTTATTCCACAAACTCATATTTCATACAGTTGGACAAACACTCATTTTCCAAGGCACATAATACAAAGAAAGAAGNATATTCCACAAACTCATATTTCATACAGTTGGACAAACACTCATTTTCCAAGGCACATAATACAAAGAAAGAAGATGCTTTACCGTCAAATTCAATTTGTGAGTATGCGTATTTTGAGAATTTTAAAAAATTNAATACAAAGAAAGAAGATGCTTTACCGTCAAATTCAATTTGTGAGTATGCGTATTTTGAGAATTTTAAAAAATTTTGTTTTCGCAGCTTTTTATATGCTCAACATATGCACAATCATAGCCATCTATGTACTAATTAAGTACAATATAAACCTTCCTTTGTTGATTGGTGGCAACTTTCTTCTGATAGCAAGCACTTTCATGTATGCAATGTGGTATTTTTATANCCTTCCTTTGTTGATTGGTGGCAACTTTCTTCTGATAGCAAGCACTTTCATGTATGCAATGTGGTATTTTTATACCCAAACTGTAAAACTCAAGTTTACTTCTGAAGAATATTCACAATCGCATCTAAGAAATTATCTGCATTCTAGTGATGAGGACAAACTTTATTGGAAGTCGTGCATGCGCATTGTCGTTCCAGTAGGAAGCCAATTTTTCATCGAGAATAAGGAATTNAAACTTTATTGGAAGTCGTGCATGCGCATTGTCGTTCCAGTAGGAAGCCAATTTTTCATCGAGAATAAGGAATTCTATTTAACAGTAATGCACTATTTCATTGCCAAAAGTATTTTTGACCTTTTACTCGCATTTAGAAATTAATTCTCTACCGCTATTAATACTTACCACTTGCATTGTTTTAGTTTCTGTTTTTAATTCATACCTTATAGTAATTATAATATATAATATAAATAATTAGGCAATATTACCTGAATAAACACTTCATCTGAACCAGAGTTTGATCCTGAAAACAAAAATTCATCGAAGCCATGAGAANATAATTCATTGACGCCATGACAAAATTTATTTTAAATCATTTAAATAAAATATTTAACATTTAAAGTACATTATACCTAACTTAAACATTTATAAGTTTTCAAATGGGAAATGGAATTTTTAACGGTTTTCTAGAATTCATCCACATCATAATGTAAATATTTTATAAATATTTTGCCAACTAATATGCTACACCTAATCTTTCAAATTGCACCCAGTAAGATGAGTTCATGAAACATTAATATTGCTACAAACACTTTTCTTCAAACATAGTGATAGGTATCTTTAAGAGCTTAGAATTAAAGTATTTAGTATGAAATATTTTAACATGCTTGTTTATAAACCTAGCTTCTGATAACAAACTGTTTTTGGATAGCATCCAGCTGCAAACACTCGTGGGCATTTTCAAAATAATGATATCAAGGCCCACCACTTCGATGTAAATCCTGCTGGTTATTTCTTTATTGGACATCTAAGTGGTCTGGCGTTGAAGCCGTGGCAAAAGTTGACCATAGCGCACCTTTGGGACCATTTATTTGTAAGAATATAACAAACTTAAATCGCCTACGAGTCACATAGACAAACACAACGAGCTCTGAGACCTTTTCCCATAAATGGGACTGCTCTGTAACCGAGCGAATTAATATATTATTATAACCCAGAATTTTAAAGTAATGATAAGAAATAGAAAAAAATGGAGGAAAGTTAGATCTCCGTTTGCCACCGAATCGACTGTTCTGTGCTGCTCATAACCGTCAAAGATACCACATTGTCAAAGAAGGTGAAAATGTTGATGACAGGCCACAATTAGGTAGGTATTCAACAGTGTCACAAATAAAGGTCTATGCGCTACTACGTGCTGCAAAGGCCCTGACTCATTTAACTACTGCCGATAAAAAGATGTAAATCTATATTGACTGACGAAGTGACCTGGACTCCATTTCTAATGCTTATCCACAAGTTGAGCTGATAAGAGAGTATGCTTAGCCACTTTAATGGGAATTTACAATCATCAACTGCTGCCTAAAACCTAACAAAAATTCTCCTAACTACACATAATTAAAACTAATAATAAATTCTAACAATGGGAATGTTACAATAATAACGTCCTGGCTAAATCCTACAACAAATTCTGCTAACTAAACCAAATTCAAGCTAACTACAGTGTGTTCGAATAAGAAGGAGAATATCCGAGACTAGCGATTTTAAAACTCTCAAAAATTAAACTATTGCGGCACTATTTAACTTAAGAAAACTTAACAAAACTTTCGTAGAAACGATTTTCAGGAACTTCAGCAGTTCATAATGTGTGAGAAATTTTCACATACACTCAATTTTTTTATTTCCNAAACTCTCAAAAATTAAACTATTGCGGCACTATTTAACTTAAGAAAACTTAACAAAACTTTCGTAGAAACGATTTTCAGGAACTTCAGCAGTTCATAATGTGTGAGAAATTTTCACATACACTCAATTTTTTTATTTCCGCAAAATTATTTCTCAAAAACTTCGACTTCTTATTTGAACACACTGTATAAATGTTACAATCAGCCATAATCCTGACAGAAATTTTACTACAATTGGTTGCGACAAGTTGTTATTCCACAATTTCGCTGCTATAATTTTGATTGTTGTATTTTTATAGCGCCGTATATCCCAAACATCGTAATATCGCTGCCGTNATTTCGCTGCTATAATTTTGATTGTTGTATTTTTATAGCGCCGTATATCCCAAACATCGTAATATCGCTGCCGTGTCTTTGGCACCGTGTCTTCTATGCCGTATCTGTATTGAACGGACAAAATGGCAGGCCACCATCTTTGTCTAAAAAATTACTCACATAAATTTTAATAATTGGGTAGGCTGTGGGAATACCTTTATATCTGGTGGGTATGTTTCTANATTTCGCTGCTATAATTTTGATTGTTGTATTTTTATAGCGCCGTATATCCCAAACATCGTAATATCGCTGCCGTATCTTTGGCACCGTGTCTTCTATGCCGTATCTGTATTGAACGGACAAAATGGGATTCAGGCCACCATCTTTGTCTACAAAATTACTCACATAAATTTTAATAATTGGGTAGGCTGTGGGAATACCTTTATATCTGGTGGGTATGTTTCTATGAAACTTAGATTTTTTTTGTGGCTGAACTGTAGAAACCTTAGGGTTATCGGGCAAAATTAGATTTTTGCAGTCATCTTTGTACATATAATGACCCACTAGCACTCTGCGGTAATCATGAATTTCCAGTATATTAAGCAAGTGATAATGTTGGGAACTTAGGGCAGTGTCCTGTCAGAGGTAAAATGATTATGGGATAGCGAAATGGAAATGGAATCCGGCTTTATGTCTTAAGAAAGATGTTGAGGGGACAGGGAGTGAGTGGAGAGAAATTCATTCATTCAGATTCCCACTCAAATTTCGCTGTCCTAAGAATATTTGACCTCTCACCGTATCCTTCTTTAGCCCTTCCTCGAAACATTCCCAAACTCCATCCCCACAATTCACCATTTCCATCCTACACGAGTATCGAAAGCTACTAATCCAGAATATAAATTAGGCAATGTGGTCAGTTAATTATTATAGAAATAAATGTTTATCACTTTATTAATTTACTGCTACTAATAATTTGAATATGATTCCTTGAAGATACATAGTGGTCATATTGTGTAATTTAACTTTTAATTAAGGTTAATTAAACTTTATTATGATTAATTCAACCAAGGAAGTTGTTCCACATCCAATTCTATAAATACAAGTTGTGGTATAATTTGAAACTAGTTACCAGGGTGATCTACAGAAGAATTAAAGAATTAAATTTAGAAAACGGTAATTTCAAACTTTTTATTACATTACTTCTTATATAAAAAAATTAGTTAGGCAGTTTAAATCATAAGAATAGAATATTTTTCTACCTTATGATGTCAACATGATACTATTTTAGCTAGGTTTAACTGTCGAAAAGCGCTCATAACAAATTTATCTATAAATGAAAACCAGCTTCACAATTTCTATTCACAACTACAAACTGCTCAAAAAATATTTGTTTCGCTATTTATATTAATTTTATCGCAAAACTTTAAATAAAATGTGTTCGCAGTATAATTTCTTATACTACATTTTAACAATATACAAATCGATTTACGTTCTGGCACGAGCGGTATACTCCTGAAAATTTTTATAACCAGTAGTGCTGAAAACTTTCTTAGATTATATTATTCTCCACCTAAACAAAAGTGATTCTTATGCAAATGCTCAGTGAAAATGTATTAGTGTACGATAGAAAAACGATTACATTAAAAAAAATTAAAAAATTATTTGTCTACTTTGTTGACATGGAATTGTGGTTATGATAAAAATTTCTGACAAAATGAACAATTTGAATTAATTTTATTCCTAATTTGGTCACAAATTTAACATTCAAAATAGTAATTTTCAAATATATTTTTATATTTTAATATACCACTAAATGAGACATTTTATCATTATAAATTAAATCCTCTGATGTATTTTCTATTTTATAAATAAAACTACACTGAAAGTCATATATTCGGATACAATTATACAGCGAAGTTTTTTTTACTTTTAGTTGTATTGCAAGTGATAACATTATAAATTGTAAGAAATTTTGTTTGTCGCTCTGTCCTTAGTAACTTAATAAATTAATTTTTTCATCCGTTATTGGTAAATCGTTAAGATATTTTGTCAGAATTTACTATACAATGACTTGACGGTGGACTCCATCTACCATGTTTAGAAGGAATTAATAACAAATTTGCAAAAAAAAATATTTAGTGAACTTAATATATGCGGTAAAATTTATTACAGCCGACTTCATCGGACATTTTTTTATAACCCGTGATTACTTTTGCGGTAGACCCAACTCGTACAGAAGCTTTTCATACGATAATAACGACTCCAGAAGAAAAGAAAATCTAAAATAGGCAAAATTCATGTAACATTCTTCTATTTGAAAACGATCATATGTAAAAATGTTATCAAGAAGCTTCATTTATGAATTGGACAAAAAAACCAAAGAGAAAAACTAATGAGAGGCAAACTTAGAAAATTTGCGATTTTTTGCAAATTGATATACTCTCATTGGCCGTATGCCGAATGAAAAATCTCATATTAAAATTGATCGTTATAAAATAGAATAATTTAAATGCTAATTTAATAATTTTGGTTAGTAAAATAACAACATCTGATTCCTCATTAGGCATATAGTTTAAACATTAAGTAAAGGACACTACAAACAAAGCGACTTGCAAAGCACAAAAATAACCCATTGTCCTGTTTTATTTGAAAACAGTATTTGATTTGAAATGTCTTCTGAATTTTTTTTTGTAATAATTTTTTCTATAGTCAGTAAAATCAAATAACGTAAATGTGATTTAGTGGATTAATGTTGCAAATATTTTCTTAAATGCTATTAATATTTCAGAAACCAGGATGAGGAAGCAGACATCCATCCTCTTGTGTCTTGTATTAGTTCTTCTGATTGTATCAATTTCAGAATCTACTCGCTATATGCATACGTTATACTCCTGTGAGGCTTGTCCTGAATCATGCACAAGAGAAGGACGCAAGTTTGTCTCATGTGCACCATTTACGGAGGATGAAGTTTCATGTCAGTGTGTATCGATCTAAAATATTGATTAAAAATTTTGGATTTCAAGTTTGGAAAGTGATAATTTTGATTGTTAAACAACGAAACTTATTATTTTGAATAAAGTATTTGTTGTTCAAATATCTCATCAAATTTACTAAATTTTTACTGAAGAAGAGACAATGTCTATGCCATTGGCTGAATTTATTCAATTTCTAGTAGTTATGAATTTATTAAAATAATCTTAAAAACAATTATTTTTCCCAATCTTAGAGGTGTTTAAACGTGAATGGGAAATACTTGTTCATCCAAAATTTAGTCAATTTGAGTGACAAAATTAAGTACAATACCTAACACACTTTCTACATCATTATTATCCTGAAACCCTGAAATATTNATTTGAGTGACAAAATTAAGTACAATACCTAACACACTTTCTACATCATTATTATCCTGAAACCCTGAAATATTGATTTTCCTCTGTCTCCATTTACACGATATTTAATATCATTGATGTCTGTACAATAGCAAATTGCCAAAAATTTATTTAACGACTAATGGCAAAACCTTTCNCATTTAATATCATTGATGTCTGTACAATAGCAAATTGCCAAAAATTTATTTAACGACTAATGGCAAAACCTTTCTTTATTAAATGTCCATTATTTAGAGCTATTTACAACTAAATACGGTATTTTGTGATCATTTATAANAAACCTTTCTTTATTAAATGTCCATTATTTAGAGCTATTTACAACTAAATACGGTATTTTGTGATCATTTATAACTGGTACTGTAAATGATTATTTATACATTTAGCTCGCAACACCGTTATATTAATCCGTTAAATGGATTTGCAACTAAAGTCGACATAAACTAAACTAAAGTTTGAACTAAAGTGTGGGAGAAGGGAGACGAGCTCACGTAGTAGTTGAAACCAAANAACATAAACTAAACTAAAGTTTGAACTAAAGTGTGGGAGAAGGGAGACGAGCTCACGTAGTAGTTGAAACCAAAATAGATTGAACTACTAGATCGGATTACGTCTTCGTCTGAATTCTCATAAAAACTATCAATAAATGCGATTAATTCCATCCCATCTTGCAAATTTCTACCTAATACTGATGGTAATTTTTCCTTATCGATGTTTACAAACCTTTAGAGCTCCTATGCTGACTACCTTTACTTATTATTTTGAGCTAAAAGCTGTTTCTTAAAAATTAATTTTAATTGTTTATCAGACCACGGACTAAGTTTAAACCAATTCTGAAATCCACTAACCAACAGGTAGTGCCAATTACTTATTTGACTTTGTAACATTCAAGTCACAAGTCACAAGTCAAGCAATTGTTCAAGAAAAAAATTTTTTTACTTTCAAAGTGAAAGTAAAAGAAAATTCAAAAGACGAAGAAGACGACGAAAATTTAAATAACAACGACAAATTAGGCAAAAGTTTTAACAAAATTTTTATCGAAATTAAGTGAAATGTTTTTGTTAAAGTTGGTAACAATCATTCCGTATCGCTTGAACTCAAAATAGCCGTCGAGTGAGACTTTCGTCGAATTGACTCATTGTATGTTGAAATTTGATTGGAATTCATATACATTATTTAATTGTCAAATTTAAATTATACAGGGGTCCGCATAAATAAGTACACATGTAGAAAGTGTTAACTGCAAAAGGCATGAATAAAAAATTAGGGGGTTGAAACCCCTCGATCTCACTCCATGCTAACTCATATCTAACTCACTTCCTAGATGTGT
>NIPM01001122.1:0-18223 GCA_002738285.1 Holacanthella duospinosa | reverse complement strand
TTCAAAAATTTTGTCCCATATGGCAAAAAATTATCGAAAGATGTTTCTATTCTTTTTGAAAAATAAAAACAAATAAATTTAAAGATAATTTCAAAGATTTTTGTATAAATAGAGTAAATGAAAATAGGTTTAAAAAAGTATAAGGATTAAGATTAAATAGGTAGTACTAAGCAATATATAATTAATCCTACATAATCCACATTCTAGCAACTATCTGACTCTAGCTTTCAATATTTTATGTATATTTTGATTAATAAAACATGATTTATGATATTTTTGCTTTCAATTCCTTATAGACTTCACTCACCTTTATCGAATAAGAACAATAGCAAGCCATAAGACCATTATTTTTTTGATAAATTTTAGCCTAGATTCTCTTTCATTTTTTCACATCAATTTAATTCAATCCTATTTATAAGACTGAGAATTAACTGGAGAAATATTGAAACAAATACAATTTTATACAAGAAAATATTTGTAATTTAAAACAGTTTTTCTTAAAATTTATTGGATTTAATATTTCTCCAGTTAATGATCTGTCTTATAAATAGGATTGAATTAAATTGATGTGAAAAAATGAAAGAGAATCTAGGCCAAAATCTATCAAAAAAATAATGGTCTTATGGCTTGCTATTGTTCTTATTCGATAAAGGTGAGTGAAGTCTATAAGGAATTGAAAGCAAAAATATCATAAATCATGTTTTATTAAGGATTTTAATCAAAGTATACATAAAATATTGAAAGCTAGAGTCAGATAGTTGCTAGAATGTGGATTATTTAGGAGTACTTATATATGGCTTAGTACTACCTATTTAATCATACTCCTTATACTGTTTTTAAACCTGTTTTCATTTATACATAAAATAAAAATCATCTTTAAATTTATTTGTTTTTATTTTTCAAAGAATAGAATTGTTTCAAAAATTTTGTCACATATGATCAAAATAATTATGCATATTTTAATAAAAAGATTTAATAATTATAAACACACCATAGTTGAGATAACTTACAAGACTGTCTACAAAGTGGACATTCAGCCTTAAACAAATTAAGATAATGGTAAGAGAAATACTTTATTTTTACACCATTCGGTGATACAATCCCAACAAAACAAATGGCCACATAAAGTAGCTGTAGTATTATCTCGTAAACCAAGACATAAACTACATTGATTTTCAGCTGTAACTTTGGTTGACTTGATCTTTTTATCTAAGGAATCGTCTTTCAGTCTAAAAATACCATAAAAAGAAAAGGAGTACTCGATAAGCATGGTTGGCTTCAAGCTATCCTTGATATTAATAAGTACTTTAAACGTCAGTTGTATGCCTAAAAGCACACCCAATAGCTCATAGCCCATTTCGCCTTCACCAGAACGCAAACTTCGAGGTAAAATCTAATAACATGAATAGGAATTTAAGGGATTACATAACGTATGCCTAACAATCTTTTGATGATTTGATAATAGGCACCATTAAAGTAGAATAAGACTAGATGGAATGGAACTGCATAATTGGTACAAAATGTGGATAGTTTGGGTAATATTTTCTCGATTTGATGAAGTAGTTTGTCATATAATGTTAGCTCGATGTTTTCTCCTAAAATAAATCGGTAAGGGGTGTAGTTTTACGTTTCGATATCTTTTGTTTGATCTTACTTCTGAGAATTTGAATAATCTTGTTCATGAAATAAGGCCAAAATGCTTGTATAGTAATCATAGATGCACGTTTCTAATAAATTTATAGTGTAGCATATTACTAAATAATTTGGATAGTTCTTCTGAACTATATCGTATGGAACTATATTTGCATATTCCTCTCCAATTGTTTGTGAACCTTATCAATGTAAAATTTATGGAATACCTGGTATTATTAGTAGTGAAAGGTATAGGAATTTGGACCAATATTCGATATTCTTACTATTGATTATCTGATTCCTTTGACCTATACAAAATTCAGGATTCGAATGATACCGAAAAGCGAAGCTATCGCTTCATTCATTTTATTTGTTAATTTAGTTATATAATAATCATCTTTTTGGTATGATCTTACTATGTTTTTAATGTTGAGGGATACTTAATTCTGGTGCGGGCGCTTTAGGAAATAATTCTTCGTTGGCCATTGGATCTGAAATAGGTTGGAATTTTTGATTCAAAGCTGGTGTGGAATACACTGCCACGAAAAACTTTGTTTTTCAGGAGCATTCATTTGTATTTTGACATAATGCATGCAGTTTTTATCTTTTATTATTTAAAATAGACCTCGAATATAATAACATCATGGTTGAAAATTTGATCTCATTCCTACGAAAAACTAATCAAACCAAAAGAGTGCAATGAGCCTAGCTAGCATGCATTTAATAAATTATGTAAAATCTAATATATCAATTTGACAACCAACACACTCAAATTATCATTACTAAAATTGTTCAGAGCATAATCCAACAGTTTCTTACTAGCTACTTGCGGATCCTCAATATCATAAATTAGATTAACTGCGTCTTGATCAGAACATACATCCCATAACTATTAAGGTTTAAAATTATATCAGTGGAATACTCCATCACATGCCAATATCAAAAATGGATCGTCTTTGGTTATTTCTAGTTGTGCTGTGAAAGGATTACTAACAACATAATTTTTCAAAGCCATGTCACCAATAGATCTACTAACAGCCAACATTCCTTTTACAAAAATCAAATGAAATGTAGATACCGTTAACTCTCTTGTTTATTACCATTCCACCGGCTTCTGCTACTCTCTTATCTTCTGGTTTATCACCTCCTTTATGATCATATGCTAGCCTTATGGCTCTTTTATTGCGGCTAAAATATTAAACTGTTTGAAATAAGAACCATAAAACTGCTCTTGCGTCACCAGCATTAGCAGTGTACAAGATCCTCTTTGTAAGTTTATTAATTTAAGCATTATATTACTTTATCGTTTTCACATCGTATTAAAGAAGCTATAGCCGTGCATCCTGCATGCATCTTCTTTTCTTTAATATTCTCATCTACTTTTGCAAAAGTTTCTGAGAATAATTCTGGTATAGGTTTATCAGGATTTTCCTTTAATAAATTCCCTAAAATCTATATAAACTATTCGTAATGAAATAAATACTTTATGTAGATTTTCACCACAATATTCTGCAACTGGCTTTCCGGCATGTCCATCATATATGGCAAAAAAACCTTGTTTTGGTACATCCATAAAATTATAAAAGTAAGCATGTGCATCCTATAAAAAATATGAATAAAAGTCAACAATTAACTTCCATATATCTACGACATTTAGAGTTTTTATCCGCGGATACACCTATCCAAAATCCTAGTTCTTTATCAGGATGTTTGTATTCTTTATTCTCGCTCATTTAGAGTTTACGTTTCAGGTCAGCTGACCAAATCAGGTAGAAATAGTTTCAAATTTATGATATTGTTCGAAGATTTAGTGAATTTTTTTAAAATACAGATATAAGTAAAATAGATTTATAGTGGTATTTTATTCACTTTATACTTCTCTTCATTTTTAGTGATGTCATAGTTTATCTGTCGTCATCGAACAATATAAAGGTTCTTGATTTTTTGTTAGAAATAGACATTGTGGATTTTTCAGATTTTACATAATTTCGGTAGCTAGGATGTATTGATTCTAATATTTTTTTAAAGCTAGAGAATTACTATAACTCGATCAGTATAAACTTTAAAATCTTAAGTGTAAATATCGGAAAATAAAGTGATGTTTGACCTAAACTGAGTTATAATACTTTTGATATGATCTTGATGGATTTTTATTTATATAAAATATTATATCTTTATTATTAGAAAAATTGTTATAATGGTATAATGTTTTTAAAGGCACGCAAAACTTATAAAACAGGTAAATAAAAACTATAATATTATTTATATTAAATAGAAGATATGTTATTCATATACCAATATAATCTGCATTTTACAAGGTTATAATTAGGATTTTGAAAAGCATTCTAAGTACAATTTTATTTTCAACCAATTTCATTATAAAACCAGGGAACTTGCAGGGGTTGAGCTAAAAACCAAATCCAAAGGATAAAAATTTTATAATCGATATAAGATGGGTAGAATGCACGCACCAGGGTAATCAATAATTTATATTGACATCAAAATATAGAAAAGGGATGTCCGCATCCGTAACTCCGTACAGAAGAAATGCCCCAAGTTGGACCAAATTGAATGCTGAGGAAGTCAAAGAACACATCGTCAAGCTTTCTAAAAAGGGTATGACTCCTAGTCAAATCGGTGTTATATTGAGGGATTCTCAAGGTGTACCAATGGTAAAGTCCATCACCGGTACTAAGATGACCAGAATCTTAAAATCCAAAGGTATACCTAATCAAATTTATTTTTCTAGGATTGGCACCAGAGATCCCAGAAGATATTTACTTTTTGATTAAAAAGGCAGTATCTGTTCGTAAGCATTTGGAACGTAATAAGAAGGATTTTGGATCTAAATTTCGTTGCATTTTGGTTGAATCAAGAATTCATCGTCTTGCTAGATATTACAAAAGCGTTGGTAAGCTTCCTCCTAATTGGAAATAGTATCTCTTTCATTGATTACTTTTTAGTGAGTCTAGTACTGCTTCTGCTTTAGTTTCTTAAATTTCCCAATAAATCTTTTCATTTCTTTTACGATTTGTATCATTTTCATTATAGATAAACTATTTATGATGATAGCTGTTTATCCTTTGAGTACATTTCTTGACAGAAATAATACATCGCCAATATTTATTGTCAAAGCGGAAGTTTATTCGACAAATGTAGAATTAGAGAATAAATAAGTTTTATGACGTAAATGATTAATTATGTAAACGATGAAGATAAACCATTTCATCCCAGCCACAAGTAGCATACCAATTAGGATTGTAAAGAGCAAAATCCAGCCCTAAAACAAACTCTGAATGACAATCAAAAACTTCTCTAACAGGCTCTGCAGGGTTATTCAAATCCCAAAGCTTAGAAGACATATCATAACTAGCAGTAGCCAAAATATCATCAAAATGAGGTGAATATCTCATCCTTCTAATCGCAAACTGATGCGCTTTTTCTATACAGGCGATTCGAACAGGTTTGTTTGTATTTCTCAAATCCCATGTTCGAAGAGATAAGTCTGTCCCTGAAGTTGTCAATTCTTCTGTTTTATATTTAGCATAATCTGCACAAAGTATTTCTCCTTCATGAGCTTGAGGTATGTTAATTATTGGTGGCCCTTGTGCATTTAGATCCCAGATTTTGATGCTATGATCTCCACTGATACTGCAGACAATATTAGGATCATGTGGAGAAAACAATGTCTGGTAAACACATTTTTCATGAGCAAGAATGGTAAGTAAAGACTTCTTGATCTCAGGATTCCACTTAAAATGTTAAAATAATAAAATCATACTATTTTTACAGACCCATCCCAACTTCCAGAGCAAAAACGTTCTTTGTTTAATGCATCCCATTCCACACTAAATACTTCTTTCTTATGTTCTTTCCAATAAGCTATTGGATCTCTCTGAATATTATAACTTTGATTTACTTGTAAATTACAATCCCACATAGAAATACTGCCATCGCCACTTCCAGTTACTAAATGGTTTTCGTTAAATTCAGACCAACTAACATCGAAAAGACCATCTTGAGTATCAAATCTATTTTAATAAATATTTTAATCTGTACGTTTTAAAAGGAACGAGAATTTCTTTAGGAGATTCTGGATCTAAGATATCAAGAATGTATAATCTGCCATTTCCAACTAAACCAAAATTTGCAGATGTAGAAACAGCAATTCGAGTATCAAAAAATGGATTGAATCGTAACTAAATATTAATATTGAGCTATACAGAGTATCCATTGAACCCTTCTGTCTTAAAACTATGTATTGGCCCTGTCATTGATTTTTCAAAAAATTAGAAAAATTCGAAATCTGATGTTAATTTATCATTTTACTTTGTAAAATAACGAATATATTTACAACTTATTTAACTATTTTACAATAACAAAATTTTCTAAATAGTGATTCAAAATGTACCTGATTCTTAAAACATTTAATATATCAAAAACCTAAGATTTCTACCCTTCAAATGAAACCTTTGCTACATGTCCTGAATAAGGTCTTATGTTTACTTAACCGCAATAAAATGGAAACTTTTGAGACTTCTATATGAAACAAAACAGGAATATAATATTTTTTAATATAATTTATCAAGGATTCAGAGGATATTCTTTCAAAGCTGTCGTGTTTAAGCTTCATTATTCAAAATTGTAATCAAAAAGTTTCAAATATTTGATCACGAGATTCAAGGGCCCAGAAAATCATTATTCTAATCAAACAATATCATAATAAATTGATAAATAACTATTAGTGACTTTTTTACTAATAGATTTAAACCATAAATATGTGATAAGTGGGCGAAAATTGTAAAATTAAATATTCTAGAATTGTCCTAAATGAAATTTATTTTAAAACTAAAGATTGTTTATTACTATTTATGTTCCTATTAAATTTTGCCTAATCGGACATTAGCCATAATTTTCTGAGTAAAATCTTTAGGGATAAATTCTAATTTTAACAAACTAATCAAAGATGCATTTCTATGTATGCGCAATACACGACTATACATCAGAAGAAGAATCGTCATTATCATTTAAGAAAGGTGATATAATCGAAGTATCATCCAAGCTAGACTCTGGTTGGTGGGATGGTAGTCTTAATGGCGAACGTGGCTGGTTCCCTTCTAATTATGTTATCGACTATGAACATATGGATAAATTCGAAAATAATGCCAATAATACTAATACCTTTAATACCCAGATAAATACGCCTAATTTACAACCCCCAGATATGAATTTACTGGATCCCATGCTAAATTCCCAGGTATTGTACAAGCCATTAATTTAATAGGATGAACGGACAGAATCATGGTTAAGTCAAAATATCAATACAACGAATATGAATTATATTTATAGTCCAAACTTCGATAGTGGTTGGGATAATTCTTACCCAGAAACATTTTCTCCTGATTTATCTACGACTTCTAGAAAAGCTTCTTACACAGAAGAATGGAATAAATTCCTAAAAAGCTTTCCATTCTTAGCTACCAACGAACCAATTGACGAATGTGAATCCGCTAAACCCAATCTTATGGATGAAATGAATCAAACTGTATTTTACAAATTTATATATTTTAGCTCCCTGTAGACTGGTCTTGCAAGATCACCCCTACTGGAAGAATGTATTATTTTAATATAAGAACAGATTATACATGTTGGAATAGGGAAGAAGTTAAAGAGCTAAGTACTACGGAGGTATTTCCATTTTAAATGTATTTTTATAGGCCGTGATTAAAAACAATAATAAACGATATTCGCATACCTCTGAAACCAGCATCGAATCGAGAGATAGCATTTATTCTACTATCGATTTTGCTCCTGCTCAACGAAAAGGTTCAAGTGGCAATTTCTTAAAAAAAGAAAACTCATTCTTGACATGGGACAACTATGTAAACAATATAGCATCTACTGTACATCATTTACTATGGGCTATTAGAAGAAAATACAAAGGAAGGTACTTATCGTTAGTATCAGAGATTGTATCTCATGTAAAAGCTCTATTACAAGCATCAGGCACTGCAGAAAGACCAGCTGCCATATTCAAAACACATAAATTAGTACAAATCTATCATCGTCAGATACTTTCTTCTCTTTGTAGCATTATATTGAAAGCAAAGCTAGCTAGTGGAATATGGCCTCAGCCTGGAATGGATAAAATATTACAAGAAGAAGCAAATACAATACTTATTTTAGTGAGAAATTTCTCTTCTATGACTCAGAATTTCTGCTTCGAGACTCGAGGTGCTTATGTACAACTTAAATCCAATGTTTATGTAAGAGATAATAAGAAAAAGCCTGATAATAATTATTTGGCTATTCCAGATGGTGGAATTGGTAGTTCTAGAAAGAATAGCGATGCTAATTCAGATTTTAGTATTCCTCCTAGACAATCCAATATCGATATTTTATCAAAATTTGAATCCGTATCAAAAACATCAGAGATTACTATTGATTGTGTGCTAGATTTATTAGATCAATTACCAGGATTAAATCCACAACTAATAGCGTTATTAAAAAGATTGATTAACGAAGTTGGTCAGTTTGTAAGCTGTGTTAATTTTTTATCTTTGGATTCCGCTGGTGCTAATATTGCGTCTTCCTTTAAAACTGCCAGGCATGCATTGATGGAATTTTCTGCTAAGCTAGTCATCATCATACAAACAGCTACAGACAATAATGATTCTACAGACTCGTTTTGTGATGTCATTATGGGACTAACGAAACAGATCAAATTATCTTTATCGGATTTACTTATTGCGATCAAGTTTGTTATTGAAGAAAGAGATACATTAGAATTATTTGATTTATGCAAAAAGTTAAGTCAATTAGAAGAATTTGATAATTCATTTTTCATTGGAGAAGATAAGAGGACCGATGATGATGCATTAGATAATGTACCAAAACTGAGAAGATGTTTTTCACTTACCTCCTTAGATCTTTCTATACATGATCCTCCTTCTCTAAAAGAGGGGTTCTTGGCTACCATTGCTGCTCCTATAAGAGGCTCTCATTCTGCTGTAGATACTGCTGATTCAGAAGAATTGGATTATTTTGACGGAAACAATAGCATGTTTAGTTCCGCTGCAAATCGATCAGACTACTCTTTACAAAGTCCGAGTATGAGAGTAAGATCCAAATCAACATCTCAAACCAATAATCGAAATCCATTAAAGAAGAAAGTAGGAACAATGAAAGAGAGAAGTTTGAAATTGGATAAATTCTTTGGTGATTCTCAGATAGATCAAGAGAAATTCGAAAAGGTGAAGAAATCTTCTTTGACCGGCGCCATCAATTCTAACACTTTTGAGCCTCCTAAACCTTGGTATCTCAAATTTGACCATAAAGAAAATGAAATCGTATTTACTAAAACCGATCAAATAAAAGGTGGTACCTTACGTGCTTTAGTTGAAAGACTTACTATTCATGATCATTGGGACCCTAATTTTGCTATTACCTTTATGTTGACCTATAGATCGTTCACTAACAATACAGAGTTCTTTGCAATGCTGATCGATCGATTTTTATTGAACCCGCCTCATGCATTAACGAATATAGAATTAGAAGATTGGACAGAAAAGAAATTGATGCCAGTTCGGATTAGAGTACTCAACATTCTGAAAAGTTGGGTCGAAAGTTACTTCATCGAAGAAGTCGATAATCTAGGCTTAGATATTTTGAGAGAGTTTTCTGAAACTACTTTGAGGGAATGTTTTCCTATTGCTCGTGATCAGTTATCCAAACTCATAGAGAAGAGATTGGAGATGAACGAAAATGGAGGCAAGAAAATAGTTCACAATATGAAAAATCAAGTCCCACCTCCTATAGTGCCTAAGAATTACACCAACTTATTGGATATGGACCCAATAGAAATAGCAAGACAATTGACTTTGTTGGATTCTACTATTTTTAATAGAATAAAGCCTATAGAATGCTTAAATAAAGCATGGAGTAGAAAGAATGGCTCATCTCCTAACATTGAGTCTTTAATAGAAATGTCTAACCATGTATTTATCACTATTTAACTCTTTAGATCACAATTTGGGTCGCCCATACAATATTGGCCGAATCAGAGATCAAAAGAAGAGTGCATGTCATGAAACATTTCATCACAATAGCAGAGGTATTTTCCACTTTCTATAGCTTGTTAGAAATGTCTACAGTTTAATAATTATAATACATTAACGGCTATTTTGGCCAGCTTTAATTCATCTCCTATTCACAGATTGAGGCGGACGTGGGAAGTAAAATTGGTTTGATTTATTTTGTAGTTGATTAATTCAAAGTCTTTAACAACGTTTGAGCTCTTGAAGGAAAAAATGAACTCATCAAAAAATTTTGCAAAGTATAGAGCTGGACTCCATCTCATTAATACACCATGTGTTCCGTTCTTAGGCGTTTATTTGAGTGATCTTACTTTTATTGAAGATGGAAATCCCGATTTCTTGTCCAATGATGAAACGAATGAGAATTTGAAGTTAATCAATTTTTCAAAACAATCAAAAACGGCTGACATTATTAGGGAAATCCAACAATTTCAAAGCGCTCCTTATTGCTTAGAGCCTGTACCAAAGATTCAAGAATATATAACAACAAAGATGATGATCAAGACTAATAATCATAAATTGTATGAGAAAAGTTTGGAATTGGAACCCAGGGAAAGGGAAGAAGAAAAGATCGCTAGATTGTTACATGAAAGTGGATTCTTATAAATAATACTCTGAAAAGAGTTTTTGCCAAATAAATAGTTTTTTTATAATTAAGTTCCTTTACAAGACATTTAATAATAATACTGATATTATCTTCGTTCTCGTTTGTCATTCTTGTGTTTTTTCTTTCTGTCCTTTTCATCTCTATCTTTCTTATGTTTCTTTCTCTCTTTTTCTCTATATCTACTCTTCAAATCATACGGCTCTTCTCTTTTACGTTCTTTCCTACTTATAAATTCAGAATCAAAAGAAACGAATTCAGTTTTAGAGGGCTTCATTTTGTCATCAAATCCTATATCACGAATATTATCATCCTCTTCTTCTTGAATTTTCTTATTACTCCTATTCAAAACTTTATTAATTTCTTCCTGTGCCATTAAAGGTTTATTTGAGGTAGAAGGTTTAATACCAAGTGCTTCCGCCATAGCCTCTTCTTCAGCCATTTTAACTTGTTCAATTTCACTCAAGTCAGGTTTTTTAATGTTGAGTTCATCTTTCGATTTAGACCTTTCAAACCAAAAGACATCTCTACCTTTTTGCCATCGACCTACTGGTGCTTTTAAACTGTTCCCTAGGTATAACATTCGGTCTTTATCTTCTCTTACTTCATTCCAATTAAATTGGTCTTTTCCTCCTCTTGTTCCTCCTCGTGGTTCTTCACCTCTCATTTTAGCTTTTGATATTTGGATTGGAAATTTATTTTCCAAGCGATGAACTTAAATGAATTTAAAAGTATCATCATAATTACATTGATTGTATGCAGGAACCAGCTTAGAATTTTTACAAAATTACAAAGATGATTTAACCATTATATTGAAGTTAGAAAATAATACTTGTCATTACCCTTTTGATTTCGAGTCTTCTTAATCTTTTATATATTTTTAGTGTAACTGAGTTTATCGACTTTGATCCAGAAGCTGGTTTATCGTTATTAGAAATTCCAAGTAAATACTTGCTTGCTTTAGAAGAAGTAATTAATAAGATACAAGCTGAAGAAGTTATTAAAAATCGAGATTACACGAAAAAGCTTTGTCATATTAGGTTTCAGAAGTAATAAACATCATTACATTTCTATATTTAGTTTACCTCAATGTCCTGAGATTTTTAGAAGTACTATACCTGGTTCTGAAGATATAGGACGTTTATTATGTATACAAGGGACTGTAATCAGGTAGATTTACTCAAATCATTTGTTTTAGATCAGGAGGAATAAAGATGGTAGAAAATGAACAAGGTTATTTTTGTAAAAAATGCAAAAAGAGTTTCAAAATATATGTGGATAATGATAATTCATCTACTACGGCTAATCCTTCTAAATGTCTTGCTACTCTTGATTGTTTGGCCGTTTCTTTTGTCAAAATACCTAGTGGTATTTTTAATCATTGATTTTTTAGATGCAGATGAAGGACTTAACACCACTTTTAGAGACCAACAAGAGATTAAGATACAAGAACAAGTCAACAAACTATTGGTTGGAAATATATCCTTTGAAACCACTATTTATAACCATGATTATGGTCTTTAATTTTTACATTCCTCAATCCATTATAGTTATTTTAGAACAAGACCTAGTAGATATAGCGAAATCAGGCGACGATGTCATTATTATGTATCTTAATTTTATTAACCATTAAAGTGGAGAATTAAGAAAGAGATGGAAATATATAAACAAAGACAGTCCAATTCAAGCAGAATTATATTTTTTGGCTAATAACATACAAGTTAAAAACGAACAAGATCAGGCTTTTCTTTTGGTTGATGAGCTTAGAGAAGAATTTAAACAACATTGGGATAAATACAAAGATCAACCACTTAAATGTTTGTTCAATTTATATAATGCTTTTAATAGGTAGGAATATTATAGTCTCAAGTGTTTGTCCAAAAATATTTGGATTGAATCTTGTGAAACTAGCGTTGCTTTTAACACTTATTGGTGGTGAACCAAAAGTGGATGCTTCCGGTTTTAGAGTTAGAGGTGAGCCTCATTTATTGTTAGTTGGTGATCCTGGTACTGGAAAATCACAATTTCTTAAATTTGCCTCAAAATTAGTGCCTAGATCAGTACTTACTAATGGAATTGGCTCTAGCAGGTAACCAATATTGTCTGAAATTTGTAGTGCTGGATTGACCGTTAGTGCTTATATGGTCTATTCCCTTCCATTTATCGATTTTAGGATAAAGGTGAATGGCAATTAGAAGCCGGTGCTTTAATTTTGGCTGATCGAGGAATCTGCTGTATCGATGAGTTTGGAAACATTAAAGAAAGTGACAAAACGGCTATTTTAGAAGGTAAATTTCTACCCGATATATTTGATAGCAATGGAACAACAAACCATATCGATAGCTAAAGCTGGTATGCTCAAGGTTTTTTATAAACTTTAGGGATGGTTTGTAAATTGAATTCAAGGTGTTCGATTATAGCTGCGACAAACTCTAAAGGAAAATATGATCCAACTCAATCTTTATCTGTCAACTTGGCATTATCAAGTCCATTGTTAAGCAGATTCGACTTGATTCTTGTTCTGATCGATTCGATAAATGAAGAATGGGATGAACAAGTCTCTAACTTTATCCTAGAATCCGAAATGAAAACGACGACCATTAACGACGAATTTTTGATCAATATAGAGGATGAATCATGGAATATTGGTAAGATTCAAGCTTATATTGCTTGTGTTAAAGATAATGAATTACTGTCGCAACCTTATGTTTTATCGGATGGTTGTCAGCAAGTTTTACAAAAATATTATCAAAAACAACGAAATACCGACACAAGCAATCAATCTCGCACCACATTGAGATTATTAGAAAGTTTGATTAGATTAGCACAAGCTCATGCCAAACTTATGTTTAGACAAGACAATAGAGTCCTTATTATGGATGCTATTATTGTCGTTCATTTGATAGAATTTTCACTTGAAAGTTCTGGCTTTTGTGCTGATAATAAAGGATACTCGAGAAATCCTCTACATGCTTCGTTTAATTTAGATCCTGATTTTGAGTACAAGGCTTTAGGTATTGTTCATTATTTAATCTTCGTTTTATTAGAAAATGATGTTTTGAAAAGACTGGGATTGTTGCATTTGATTGATCATAATGAAAACCAAAATTGATTGTTTTATTATATTTTTGTTGGCTTCTATTTTAAACTTTGCGTCAAATACAACGAAATATTTATATACATTTTACAAATAAACGTTGGATCTACTGGACATGATAATAAAAATTACATCTTAAATTATACTTTTTAGATCTTATACTGTTTATCGAATGCTTTATCTTGTAACGATTTTTGTCATTTCAGGGTTACCTGATTCAATCTAATTCTGTTAGTCTAAAGTTGGATTTTTATGAAAAAGTTAAGCTTGAGCTATTTAGAAATAGGAATAATAACAGGACTAAGTATAATAACGGGGATGATAATACAAAAATTAAGAATGATATTTCCAGCTAAATTAACCATCAAATCTATATCCAAAGTATAATCTTTCTTCGAATAAATTTGTAGATGAGCTTTTCCAGCAAAGAAGATTTGAAATTGGTTTTAGTTGTTAGAACCGATTTAGGTATGTCAAAGGGAAAAATCGCAGCTCAAGTACATCTGTTTATATTTTAATGTTGAAGTGTTGTCATGCAACTTTGTCTTGTTATAAAAAGAGCATCAAAGAACATCCGGAAGTAATAAACCAAAAACAAACATTTATAGATGATCAAAAAGTGGGAAAATAGAGGCCAAGCAAAAATTACTTTGAAATGTAATGATGAGGAGCAATTGTTTATTATTTTCAATTAACGTTTTAGATTAGAGCTTAAAAGAATTGCTAGAGCCCAAGGTCTTTGCGCAGAAAGTATTATGGATGCAGGTAGAACCCAAATTGAGGCCGGTACAATTACTGTGTTAGGTATTGGGCCAGGTAAGCCCAGATTTGAACTTAATCTTTATTATAGCACCGGTATCAAAGATAGATAAAGTGACAGGCGGTTTGAAAATATTATAAATTATTTATTATTTGCGGATTTAAATAAGGGAATAAATTTAATGAATTAAATATCCAACAACATTCTTTGCGGATCTTCAATAAGCTCTTTAACTCTAACCAAGAACGTAACAGCCTCACGGCCATCGACCAAACGATGATCATAAGTTAGGGCAAGATACATCATAGGCTTAATAACAACCTAAACACATTAATTGTTCTATTTACCTGTCCATTAACAGCTACAGGTCTATCTTTAACTGCGTGCATACCTAATATTGCAGTTTGTGGTAAATTGATGATTGGCGTCCCCATAAGAGAACCAAAAACACCACCATTTGAAATGGTAAACGTACCGCCAGATAAATCTTCCATAGCCAACTTATTATCTCTAGCCTGTACATTATTTTAGAGTGGAGGGATAGTTACTTTCTTACCAAGACGTGCAATTTCTTGTTCGATTTCAATCAACGACATTCTATTAACATTTCGGACTATAGGTGTAACTAAACCTTTAGGAGTCGCAACCGCAACACTAATATCAACGTAATCGCGATATATAATCAAATCTTCTTCAATAGATGCATTGATGGCTGGGATTTCTTTTAATGCTATGGTGGAAGCTTTTAAAAATGCGGACATGAACCCAAATTTGATATCATGTTTTTTTAATATTGCTTCTTTGTACGTTTTTCTCATATTCATTAATGCGCTATTGTACTTTAACCATGAGAGGTTACCTCATATCTACTTCGTTGAATGTCGTTAAGGCTGCTGCTGTGTTTTGGGATTCTTTTAATCTTTCGGCTATTCTTTTTCTCATCCTATTGATTTTCACTCTTTCATCATTTCTTCCTTCAAATGTCTCTTGTGGTAATGTTTTGACAGTTGAAGAACTTTTATTGCTACTAGATGGAGCTTGAGTAGATTTTTGTGGCTCTGATTCTTTAGAAGATTTTGCTACAGGTTCTAAATAATGAATATAAAAATAAATCACCTTCAGGTTTCTTAACTGGCTCAGACTTAGTGTTTTTAGGTGCCTCTTCTTTTGGTTTAGATTCAACTTCTTTAGGCTCTTCTTTTGCTAAGATTTAAATTAAGGAAATGTACCCGAATTATTTCCTGAAGTTTCTCCTTCCGCAATTATGAATAAATCCTGTCCTACAATAACAGTATCTTCTTCTTTAGCTAAATGCTTTTTAATGACACCAGAAACAGGAGAATTAACTGGTACATCAATTTTGTCGGTTTCTAACGTTGCCACTTCTTCATCTTGTTCTACTTGATCTCCTTCCTCTAAAAATATTTGGTTGATTTAGTATTACTTTTTGTCCATGATTTGAGCGTTCCTTCAGATATAGAGTCTGCTAATTGTGGTACTTTTATGGTTTTATCAGCTAAAAAATATAATTGAGAATTTTATACCATAAGCACGTAATGCAATAAAACTATAAAAATTAAATCATTGTTATTACCTTATATTATGATGTATATTTATATGACTTATTTTTGACCCTTTTATCCTAATTGACGGTTGTATTTGCTTGCTTATTTGTCGGAACATCATTGACGCAAATATAAAATTTGGAGAAATCGAATCAACAATTTCAATTTGAATGTTTCAAGCAAGGAATAAATGGCAAATGAGAGAATATTTCAAGTGTTTTATAAGACATGATGGCTTGAAATTCATTATTTAATAATTTAATCTATCATTTACTAAAGTAAATCATCCTTTTTAGATAAGAAGTAAAAGTTCAGACCGGGATTTAATATGAATGAATCGAAGGTCGTTATTTATTTGTAAATTGATTTTTCAGCTGCTCTTCAGCATCTGCCTTTTTCTGCTTTCTAGTCTGCCTTTCTTCATACCTAAAAATAACTACAAAACAAAATACAATTTTCTTTGATCAATGATTCTTCCAATAATAACCTCAAGTGAGATATTAGACCAAGGATTGTCGACTTCCTTATAAATGCCCAATTTCTTAGGATGCTATTGAATTAAATATTTGTAAGATAATACTTCGTATGGATCTTTTCCTGCTTCATTGGGGCACAATTCAGTATTTCCGCGAGCTACAATGCTGATTTTATATTCTCTGTTGAGAATATTTTCATCTACTGTATAAGGAGCACCGATAATAACTTCATCGACATACTAAAAATATAAAAAATATAATACCCTGCAAGAAAGAACGCTCAAAATTCTTTCATGTAAATTCATCAATGGAAAATTGGATCCATATATTTTATTAACCGTCTAAAATATTGTACATATCCATTTTACTTGATCATCGTGGACTCCAACTAATAAATAATCGCCCATGTCTTTAGCAAGCTTCAAGAAACCGATATGACCGACGTCTAAAATAAGATCATGAAATGATACGAAATAAATCGAAACAACCAGTAACATAAACAATTTTATCACCAGGCTGTAAATTTAAAAACAAGATTTACTTTAGGTTCTTTTCCTTCTGAAAATTGCACGATCTTTTTCGATGTTGGAAGAATGTGAGAGACACTTGTAGAAGGCGCTACTTTAGTTGGTCCCTATAACGTTTTACAAAATAGCGAATACGCTAGTAAAGAAAACGAAATTCTCACTTAAATGAGTTGATGGGAATTTAAGATGATCTTTAGTCATTAACAACATTCTACCAACCAATTCAGTAGAGGAAATGGAAGGTGTTCTTTTACATTCTCTAATAAAATTCGATAATTTAGAGAAGAACCTGTATTTCCCTGCGTTTTTAACTTCTTGATAACTATCGATGCCTTCTGAATTAGTTGTAATATCATCTCCGTGGACACAAAAATCACAATTATATTTTTCTAAATAGCTTAATTGAGTATTATAAGGAGCGTCTTCAACAACTTCATCAACCCATTTACAAGCCCTAACAGCTTCATATCTTCAAAAACAATCAAGGGTTGTGTACCTTTCTTTTTCTTTCATTACGGTAGGTCCTTTGTTTTTCTCAATTTCTGCATCGGAATGTACACCTACAATTAAATAATGCCCTAATTCTTTAGCCTTAAACAATATAATAAAAATAGTACTTGTCTCATTGCATTTGCATGTCCATAATGCATCATATCAAAACAGCCGTCTACCCATACTCTTTAAAGTTATATTCTTGGAAGTTTACCTTATTTCTTTTTTCGACATCGAAAATTTGAGATTAGTGACGACTAAGGATTTTTCAAATTAGAAACAAGAATATGCTATATTTAATAAAAATATTAAATAGATATTTTATATAGTTATTTATTTAATTGGTTGTCAACTTTATACGAAATGATCAACTTTAAAGACCCGATTTTCTAATCAGAAAAAGGATAGCAAGTGTAAAATGTGACAAATATAGATGGTCCACTAAATAGCCGCACAAAAATGAAAATAAAATATCTCGATCAAAGATAAACGAAAAATTGTGAACTTTTATTTATTATTTAATTGATTGATAAATATTAAAATACATAATTTACAGATTTTTTACTGATGCTTTATTCAAGTTATACAATTATTTATCTAAGGTGTCAAGTTGGTCAAATTCTCGTTTCATTTCTTTAAGTTCTCAAAATTTACTTGAATCAATTCAAAAATTTACGGTATTCATATATTTATAATACTTTCTTTCACAAATAAATCAAAGCATCACGTTCTTCTTTATTTGCGTAAAATTAGGTGAACTTTCCAATTTTGCAACAAATTCGATTTGATTAGCTAAAAAATGATGCACACTATTTTAGAAATAAATATAAATGGAAAGATGCCAAAATTTTAAAAAGTAACTATTATCATACTTATAATTAATCTATTATAAATACTATGCCCATTAATTATTCCTCTGTCCAGATATTGTCCTTTTATAAAAGGCTCTGGAATATTTCCAAATTGACTTTCAA